>JAYDZK010000274.1:28929143-28942698 GCA_034509185.1 Euphonia xanthogaster
GGCTCCTCCCTCTGGGTGGAGCATCTCCCAATGGGATGTTACAGTTCTTATCAGTCATGCAGTGACTTTCAATGGCTTGTTATCAGCAGATGTCCCCTGCCCAGGGAGGAGTGATTGTGATCACTCAGGGAGAGAGATGAGGAGAATTGCCCACTTGACACCAGACAGCTGCCATGCAGATGGCAATAGAATACATCCTGCCCTGCACTCTGGAACAGCTAGTTATTCCTGTGCTGAGGTGTCAGTTTTTCATTGAGTTGGTGCATTTTTCAGTTTAAAAAGCCTGAAATTCTTATTTCAGTCTCCTCAGTAAAAGTTGTGTAGAAATAGAATATATTCTGTAAGTAGCATAACTGGAAAAATGAAGTTGGCTCCTTAGAACCTCTGCTAAGATGAAGTGGTGCTAACAAAGCACAACTCTGTGACAGCTCTAGGATAATGTAACCTTGTGGAGGGCTAAACAGGAGAGAAAAAAGTGTAAAATTCCTGTTTTGATACATTATGGTGATTCAAGGTCAAACCATTTTAATTCGGGTCATTTCTTAGAGCAGCACCAACAGTGATGATACCTTTACTTTTTTACCCTTCAGAAATCTATAGGACTAAAATGCATCTCTTTACATGAATCTTTGCAAATAAAAGGTGGAACAAGTATCAAATATCAGTGCCTTGTGCTTCTCAGCTTAGTGTGTGAAGGGGGAGGAGTTCAGCCCAAGAGTGAGTTCCTCCAAACAAAGGCTGTTGCTTTTGTTGTTGTGTTTTAAATCTATGGAAAATAATTCTGCCTGTGATATGACTTTTTGGAATTGCATATATGGTGGGGAATATCCTTTTCTCTTTTCTGCTTTTTTTTTTTTTCCTGAAGGAGATAATTTTGAACATAGAACAAAACCTTATCTTTCTGAATTATGAATGTCTGTTGTTTACATAGCTCTCTCTTGCTAAAAGACACTGATCTGCTGCTGGAATGTTCTAAAAGAGCCTTCTCCCAGCTTCTCTGTTAATCAGCTCTTCTTCACAATAGAACATTTAGCAATATCATATAAAAGTTTCAGACTAGCTTTTACACTAAAAATCTATTCTGAACTACTAATTACTAATTTTAATGTTTAATTTTTCATTTTTTAACGTTATATATTCTATATGTACTATGACATGATATTTAACATAATTATGCACTTCTGAATGTTTTAGAAAAAAAAAAAAGTGTAGCTTCTGTTAAGAAATAATTATATTATTTTCATATTTGGATCCCATTGGGAAAATGGGGTGGCAAGCATTTCCCAGAAAGCTTGCCCATGGGCCAAGCAGAAAGGTTAGTATCATTCTCCCCCCTGAGATCCAGCTGCATGCACCTTTTCAATTAATATGAAATTATTTAAAGTCCTGTTCTCAACATGACTTATATGTGCTCAACTATGATCAGGAAAAAAAGGGAAAATATTTAAATTTAAGGGAGCAATGAGGTGAAGGCACTTGATTCAAAGGAGGGTAAGCATGTGGCTCAAAGCTGATGTCCACTACTCAAACTGCTTCCTATCTCATCTCCTTTTGTTTAATTTCATTGAAGTCATGATTGTTTTAATGCAAAGCCCAGAGAGACACAAATGTAGACCCAAGTGATGCTAGACTGGAATGCTCTGGATTCCTTCATGATGTCATTGTTGACTGCATGTATTTCAGCAAATCTGAGTTTCTTTAGCACTGTGCAAGAAGTTCAGATCCATGTCCACCTGTAAATCCTTTCTCTCTGATTCCTGATGGATTCAGTCCACCTCAAGTTATTTAAACCTCACATTTTAAGCCATGTTAAGCAAAATGTTTGCCCCTGCTTATCTTGGTGCTTTTGATTGTGTGTAAATGCTCAGCTGAGGCCTCTATCAGGATTTTTGCTGAAGTTTATCAGAAGGAATAGAAGGAAGGTTCTAGCTTAAGATGGATTTGGAATAGGGGAGAGAAGGCAGGGAGACTGAAGATAGCTGCAGCTAATAATTTTCCTTCAGAAGGGCTTAATTTTGGTCTGGGAACATGACTTAATCTCATTCTTGATAGCATTGCTCCTGGGAATTCAAAACCTGATGAGGAAGGCATTATCCATAGCTCCGTGGGCCAGAAAGAGGAAAATCTCAGACTCCATCAAAAGGCAATTCTAGCACTGTGAAGGAAAGTGCTAGGACAAAAGCAAACTTTGAGGATTAAATTTCTATAATTATGGAGTGTAACAATGCAGAACACAGTAATTTCTTTAGCTGCTGACTGTATTGTCTGAGTCTTTGTCATACCAAAGTCCTTTTTTTTTTTGCACATAGCCAAGAACCATTCATGGCAGACAGGGAACAAATTGCTGCTTTCACCAACTGAAGGCTTGTGAACTCATTATGTGAAGAAAGCTCTTACTGGAAGAACATGTAAAATTGCTGTGTGTGAGTGAGATATGTAGTGCTTCTCATTATATAGATTAGGATTATGCTGGATGTTAATTTTTGGCTGATGCACAATGATTTAAATTGTTGCAAGCCAAAGCAGCTCTTCAGCCCTGGAGTGTTTATCTTTGGGTGCCATTATTTCAAAGCTGAGAGTGCCCATCATAGGGATTTCACAATTGGCCACTGTCACTTGATAACTCAGCACACCATTGATTGTTTAAATGTAATGGCTGACAATACCTTAAATATGCAGTGGGAAAAAAATATACAGTAGTGCTCTACCTGGAAAAAAACATTTTACATTGTTTTCTGTTGGTTTTTCTTTTTGTTGAATGACAGAAGTGTTTAATATGCTCCAAAGTTTTAATCCTTTCAAAACATTCACAAGCAGAACCACTCCAGAATAAATCCAGTGACTTCACAAGGAAATTTTAGTTGTGGTTCGAGTTCATCACTTTGAGGAGGAGCTCTTGAGTGGCTCCTAGGTTTTTAGACTGTGAGTAATTGTGCTTTTCATCTTTATTTACAATGGAAAAGGCACCAGAATCAACAATAACTTTATTGAATGGGAGTTGGATTGTTTTTTCTGGGCAGTGCCCATCAAAGTGCAGGCAAGCTCTTTCTGAACTAAGCTGTTGATTTGTAATGTATTTTAGTTTAACAAGACTTGCATTAGCTAGGAATTCTTAAACCTTGTTTTCTTCAGAGACATAACAAATAAAATTGGCACCAGTTAGTGTCATTTTCCCCAGTGCTTGAGGCTGTACCATCTTATACCACAGGAACAGAAGTTAGCTTTTCCTGGAAGGTGGGCACACCAGGCATTTTCAGTTTCCAGCCTCCCTTTGTATCTTAATGAGGGGTGGAGTGCTTCCAGTGCAAGTGATTTTTGTCGACTAATTAGCTGCATTTTATCTTCCTGGCCAAAAGCTGTCTTGGTGTCACAGTGATGGCATGCACAAACCTGCCAGGTGAATAATAGGCATCATTCTAAAAACTCACAAAAGCACACTCATCTCTCAACATCAAGCAAGCAAACAAGCTCCTAATCACAGAAGGGGCTGAAGAGTAATAAAAATCTGGCATTGTGTTGCTGGCTGTCTCCATTCTTTTTGACTCAGACATGCTGTAATGATCTTTCACATTGTTTTGTTTTCAAGCTACAACTGTTTAACTTTTATAATCCTTGCCCCTGTGCTTGTCTTCTAGCCAATACTGTGATTTCAGTTAATAGTTCAGTCATTTATTTTTTTGCTCACGTGCCATCTCACAATGTCTAAAGATAATTTGTGCATATTCTCAGTGAATTCCCTGAAAAAAACCTTTATTGACTACAAAGAAGAGCATTCTTTTGTCTACATAGCAAGCTTCTATCCGGGCTTTGAACTGAAGTTGCTGTGAAGTTACCAGTGACTGCTCAAACTGGTAATTTTCCCTTAGAAGTTGTTTTGTGACAGAGCTGATGCAGGGCTAGAAGCACCCCAGTCCTATTTATTACTGTGTGCTGACTCCCAGCTGGTTTTTCTGTGCTCCTGGGTCACTCATTTTTACAACTGCCTAAAGAGCCCATGGAGCCACTTCAGGTGCTTGAATTTGGCTCAGCCTGATGTGACCTTCGTGCATTGTTCTGTGTTTTGCATGGAATTCTTTGTTTCTTCTCTCTTAAAGTCTGGAAACCCCGTATATGTTTTCAGACCTCTTCTGTTATTTACCTCACAATTCTACATTTCAGGCCTGAGTAGCAATTTTAATCACAGAATCATAGATGGCTTGGGCTGGAAGGGACTTCAAGGATCATCTAGCTCCAACCCCTGCCATGGGGCAGCAATTAATCTGGGGAGGCTTTCTGAGCCAGACTTTTTGCATTGGGAGTGGCCTTAAAGAGAATTTCTCCTTTCTACTTGTTCCTTTTGAATTTCATCCTCTGCACTTTTCAGAATATAAGTGACCTGCTAACTGAGAGGTAGCAGGAATTACTAATTTAATTTTGTAACTGTTTTGAGCACTTTTACTATTGTAGTCAATTTAAGTCAAGTAATTGTTTGTCTGTGATGAACTTATTACTACATGATCCCATTGTCTTGGTCCCTTACCATAGTTCTGATTTTCTTTTTTTGTTAGGTGAGGCTTTGTTTTTTTTTGTTTTGTTTTGTTTTTGGTTTTTTTTGTTTTGTTTTGTTTTTTTTGGTTTTTTTTTGGTTGTTGGGGTTTTTTTTTTTTTGTTATTTTTATTTATGTTTTTCCCCAATGTCCTGTATGCACCCCTAGGGGAACAACATTGCCTTGATGTGTTTAATAACATGTAACACTGTGGAGCATGACACAGAGCTGGCTCTACTTTAGATAATGGAAAAAAATGAAAGACAGATGTGGTCTTGTACCTGGTTATGATTAAGTGAATCTGTTTGTGAGGCTCTGCAGAAAATGAGAGTGACATGACAATGCCAGCCCGCTGTGCATGAGGATGATGTGAGTCCTGCTGCCCTGTTTAAAGGCAGGAATTCAGATTCTGAAGGAAGAACTGAAATCTGTAAGCATGGTGGGTTTACCAAATGAGGAGATGAGAATAAGATGTCAGCTTCCCTATCCCATCTGTAGCAACAGCATTACTTGCTCATGAATTCAAGTTTTTCCCCTTTCAAAGGACCACTGAAATGTGCTAGCACATTATATTCAAAGTTCAGCCTTGATTTTGATCCTGATCAAAGGGGTACACTTCAAGTATTTTGACATCTAATCCTTTTCCCTGACTTTGATCATTTTAGGCTGAGGTACACGTAACCACTTCCACTACCTGTGTTAGCCAAGAATGAAAGGCATCTTATCTGCAGATAATGGATGCTGCTGCTTGGAACTGCATTCCCTTGGTATTTTAGTGTAAAAGATGTCTGTCTCTCTCTCCCTTTGCCAACATTTGTCAGCACTGCTGTACTGCCTCAGTACAAAGTGGAGGGAAAAAAGTACTCAGAAAAAAAAAAAATCTAATAAATAATAATATGGGGAAAACAGGTCTGGAACCATCAGGGGGTGCATGTGAATTCTAGGCAGTACAATGGGAATTAATCCCTTGAGAGTAATAGACACTTGAAGCAAACAGGCACTTTATTGTTGTGATATAAAATTTCTGATGAGGTGGCATCATCAGACAGACCACTGCAAACTTTTTCTTGTGTCATAAAACAGAACTGGTGTTTACTGGGGCTGATGTATCCACAGTAAACTGTGAAAGAGGAATTTATGGAGGCAGCAGAAGACACTTAAATGTTGTTTTGTGGTGTTGAGTGCTCTAGACAGACTCCAGAAATGGGCAAGCAGAGGTGTTTCCAGGGTGCCCCAGGAGCCACGAGGGTTCTAAGCTGTCTGCTCTGGTGGTGATGTGCTGTTGTCACCAGGTTATTTGAGAAGAAAGTCCTTGCAGCTGTGCCAGTATGCTGGCCCCAAAGCTGTGAGGGCTAAGCTGCTACTCAAAATACTTCTCTGATCACTTTGTAAATCTAGGGGCAATAAATGCTGGGGAAAGACATTTCCTGGCTTTGTTTCTCCTTTTTTAGTGTGCCTGTGAAAGTTCAGAAGGACTGATTTATACACATTTCTGTTGGAATGTGGCGTGTAGGGTTAAATACATTATAATAATATCATTTTTTAGCCATCAAATAACACCTGTTTCATCAGAATCTTTGTTTTATAGTGCCCTGTATTTCTTCACCTTCCTTGGACAAGATTATTAAGTTTTGTGAGAAATGATGCTTGCTTTTAAAAATTCAAAAGTTTGTTAAGCCTTAACAAAAATACTGCAGGAAAAGACTGAATAAGGAAAAATTACAGCACTGGGAGACTCTGTGACCAGCAGCCATGTGCTTGTCCATTTTATGCTCCCATTTTTTATACCCTTGGCCCTCCCCAAAGTCTTGTCAGTCAGCTCCTCTGCCATCCTTTGGTGGAGATATGGGGAACATATAAAAATAGCATAACTCTGCATCTATAAAGCTTCTCTTAATGTACACATAATATTCACCTCTTCACGATGAGACCCAGCCATTGCATTGCTCAGTTATAACAAATTTCTACTAAGAAGCAACTCCTTGAGTGAGGAGCTGGTGTTTTTTTCAGAGATGCAGGGAAGCATGGAGGCAGATTAGTGATAAACCAAGGAATCCCCCACTGTTCAAGTTTCAACCACAGCTGAGAGCAATTGCCTTCAGTTGCTCCTCTCTCTGTTTTTGTGGTTGTTGGTTTTCCTCCTGTGCATTTTTCCCTTGTCTGCCATCAGCTTTTCCTACCCCACTGTCCTCACTTGGTCTCTCTTTTCCCTGATGAAGTCCTGCTCTTCCTCCCGTGTTGGACAATCCCACGCTCCCGAGCTGGAGCTCTTGGGAAGGACAAGCTAAGGACAAAATTTCCTTGCTTCCAGTCTTATTCACGAATGGCATTTTAGCTGTTAGGAGGGACAGCAGGGGGAATGAGAAGTGTCTGGCAAGGCTGGGATAGTGCCTGGTGCCTGTGCCCCTCTCATGGCTCCCATCTCAGTTCTGCTCCTGCTCCAGCCCACGATGGGAGCTGGAAGAGCCCACAATGGCTTTGTGGAGCAAAGAAGTCTGTGCATGGTGCACATGATGCTGCTGGGAGTTCTGTGGCACTGGGGCTGTCCTTTTTGTGTTTTATGGATGGCAGGACTGAAAAAGAAACAAGTGCCAGCAGGTAGTTTTGTTTCCCAAACAGTCCAAGTGTGAAATGTGTGGGCTCCATTTATCATTTCACCTGAGTCTCTATGGAGACTGACCTCCTCATATTTGCCCATTTTGATTTGTTTGTTTGTTTGTTTGTTTTCCTTGACTAAATGTTGCCTGCTGGAACAAACCTTGGTGAATCTGAATTTCTAAGCATGCAAAATGATAGATTGCTTTATTTGTTCAAGAAACTCTTTTGTAGGAATGTTTTAATTGTAATTAATAAGGGGAGAGGGGAGGAGGGCTATAATTCGTTGCAGACATCTTTTGTAAGCAAAAATTGCACTGATGCCAGCCATGAAGGCAATATATGTGAAAAACAACTTTGTAATTTGGGAGGACAATGGTTGTGTGTTTTATTTTTACATCTCTATTAGAAGTCCATCCTTTCTGTTTCAGATGATGTTTGTTTTCCAAGGCTGCGAGCTCTAAATCCTGAGATGAACTTACCTCAAGTTTACTCCATCACTAACTAAGGTGTAGGAAGGACACAATGCTTGGTGCAGTTTGAGGACTCCTCAGGGCTTTGGCAGGTCAGGGGGTGTGTGGATAGATGGTCAGATTTGGACTTTCTGGCCACCCCTTACTGGGCAGTTCCTCGGGGGGCTCTGGACCACACTGGGATTTCCTTTGCTCCAACCCCCTTGGTGTCACTGCAGCCACCACCACAGAGCTGCACTTGCTGCTTCCTAAATGGAGCCAGAGGACAGCACTTCAGTACCTTCCTCTTGGGTGGCTTCTCCTTTCCTTTGAGAGCCATTGGAGAGAAGGCAGAGCAGACTTTCCTTCAACTCTGATCCTTTTTGGGATTTGTCAGCAGCTTTCAGTAGCAATACAAACCTGGATGAGCCTGCCTTTGGAAAGATACCTTGCTGAATAACAAGAATTTTTCTAGATGCTTTCAAGGGGTAACTAATTCTTTAATTCATCTCAAATGAAAATGTAAGTGCTTTGTTTCTCTGTTTAAACCTACATGAACCTTCTGCAAGATTCCATGAGTTAAGCAGTTTGGCCCTGAATAGCTGAAGCTGTTACCTGGCACTGCAGTACAATTTCAGTATCCTTAAAACAGCCCAAGGAAGGAGATGCTTTAATTCCTTTGACCTGCAACATTTTGGTGCATTTTCTGTTTTGAGGGGCACTGATCCATTCCTTCAAAGCTGTCTGTGGCAACTTGTGCATGCAAGGGTGGAAGGGATGGGCTGTGACGAGTGCCAGAGAGAGATGCCTGAGAAATTCCAAGTGCTTGATTAACTTTGATTAACCCCCCTTTCCATAAATCCTGGGAGGGAGGCAAGAGCAGCTCTTTCAAGCTTGGCTAGGCTTAGAATTAGCTGCTGGCTTCCTTCCATTGTCTGCACACCCTCATGGTGCTGCTGCTGGCTCTGAGAGGCTGCAGGGCTGTTCCTGGGTGCAGAGGGCCATCATTTCATCTCACCTGTGCAGAGATGTTGCTTTGACTTTGGCAGCTGGGAGGAAAGTCTCAATGCTACCTCTAATTAGTAATTTTTGTTGTTGCCCTTGTTTTCTCTAGTAAAACTTGTTTAATGTCAGCTATAATTTGCTTTGAATACCTCCATGTCATTGCTAAAGACATGGAAGTTGGAGGGGGATGTGTGCTTGGTTTTTGTAAATTTTATTTTGCTTTTATGAAACAAGAAATTAATGAAAAAAATATCTTTATATCTTATTCTCAGTGTATATAAGAAAACCTTAAGCTTCTGGAAGACCTGACTCATAGCTATCTAAACATGGTGAGGATGCAGCTTGGGAGGCTGAAGGTTCTTCTAAGTATTTTTATAAGTATTTCTCAGTTTTGCATAATAACAGTAAAATAAGCTTATTTCTGTTGGTGTATGCAGCATTTGATCACCTTTATTCATAATAACACCAGGAGAGATTTCAATGCACGGAGCATTTCAGGATCTCTGAAGGAGGTGGGGCACATTCCAAAATATTCTTGAGGAATGTGCAGGGGGAAAAAAAAATCCTTTCCCAACTCTTTCCTAGCTATCAAAATTTCAGTTTAAGGAAGATGACTTGAACACTTGGATCCCTTCTGAAAAGGGGAAGGGAACCTGTTAAGGCCCACAAGCTGTTGCTGACCTCCACCTGTTATGTTCTATTCCCTTTCCCACAAAGTGAAATTGCTTCATAAAATGCAGAGTTTTGCTGCCAGAGCTGTTCAGACACCAGCTCCCTGAGGCTCACACACAGCTAATGGCTATTCCCTGAGCTCTGGGATGGTTCCTTTCTGCCAGAATGCACCACAAGCACAGACTCTGCCCTGTGCCTGCACCCTGAGCTCCTGGGCATCACTGCTCTGCCAGCAGCAGCTTTGTACAGAGGATGAAATCCTGGTCTGGCTGACTGAAGTCAGAGTTAGATGCTCACCATCTAGTGCAAGGGATTCCTTTTGTGTTTTA
Organism: Euphonia xanthogaster; assembly: GCA_034509185.1. Classification (NCBI taxonomy): domain Eukaryota; kingdom Metazoa; phylum Chordata; class Aves; order Passeriformes; family Fringillidae; genus Euphonia; species Euphonia xanthogaster. The sequence goes on from JAYDZK010000274.1 coordinate 28,938,723, forward strand.
GGATCCCCCAGTTTGGGTTTCACTGTGACAAAAAGGTTTGCTCATCACTTGCTCTGCATTTACACCTCGCATCCTTTGTGTTGCAAAATGAGCCAACACTTTTCTGCATCTTTTGGAACAACACAAGGACAGGTTGTAAAGAAAAATTTCTTTTAATGAAAGCAGACTTAAAAATCTCTGAAGGTGTTTATTTCTGTGATACTTAGCCTGTCCTGAACTGCAGAAAGCAGGAACCTTTTTTAAATTTTATTGCCCTGAATATTTCTGTTAATAAAATAAGGATCTAAACCCATAAGCAATATTACAGCTATGACAAGCTTTTAAAAGGTATATCTTGCTAAATACAGTGAAGGAAGTGGTTCAGGTTCCCTTCTGTCCATTTTACTGAAGTGCTGGCTGCTGTTTGAGGAGGTAACACGAAGTTACAGATTTGAAGGTGGGAGATGAAAGCAAGGGGCAGAGCACAGCCCCAGCTGGGCCGTGTTTGCCAGTGTTCCTCAGTATTCTTGGATGGATGCCTGAAAGCCCAGCCTGTTGCACAGAACTCTGTTGAAATAGGCCCATGAAATAACATTTCAGGAGGAGCAAGGACCATGCTGCTGTGCTCAGGCTCATGCACGTGGTGCTCAGGCTGATGCCTTTCCCATGGGAAGCACACAGGGGTGAGTGTCCTGAAGGAAAAAGGGAATTGGCAACGTGTCCATGCTCAGCGTTCTCCTGTTCGGTGCTCACAAGAGGAGCAGTGTTTCCCAGAGTGGCACACTCAGATCTGTGCCATGTCGTTTAAATTTGTTAATTTTAGGGGCTGTGACCCATTGCAGCTGCTGCAGGCAGCGTTTGCAGTTGTCTGCTTTGCATTGTTCAGGAAAGCTTTTTGCCCTCTCACACAGAGTTGGCTGCTGCTTTTGCATATGAAACACTTACCTACTTCAGCAGCAAAACTGCTTTTCTTAAATGACCAGCTACCCTTCCTGCCATTGCAACACATCTTGAGCTGTATCAGGCTCATTCCCAAATATAACTTCATGTTTGCTTAAAAGTCAAGAAGGATCTAAAGGGATAATGGTAGATGTTCTATTTAAGTGGGTTAAGGATCTTCATCTCTTCCAAAAACATCACACTGATCCCTTCAGCTTGCTTTTAGGTTGTTTAATGGCTTATATTTTAATATTGCTGTGCTGTAACTGAGAAGATAGAGGACTGAAAATGTCAAGGAATTGAGGCAATGTTCTTAAAAATAATTTTTAGGAGGGTACTTGACCACTTCTGCCATTCCAAGGAGAGATATTGGAAAAAACTATTCTAAGACTAATTGTAAATTGTTTTGTGTGTCGATTGTCACCCTTTTATCCTGTCTGGCTGCACGCAATGTGTGTTGTTCATTCACATGGGGGTTTTTAGTGGCTTCTTTTTTTTTTTAAGTGATTCCTGAACTATCACTGAGTAATTTACTGAAGCAGGACTATTTTGGAAGAAAAATCACTTTGTTTTAGCCAGACTTTTTTTTTATTTTCTCCTTCTATTAGTGGTTGACTGGTAGTTCACAGGGAATATGAGGACCTGAGCTCCATATTCACTAGAAAAGTTGATAAATAATTCCTTCACCAGTTCAGTGCACTTCAGGAAAGCTGCCACTGGTACAGGCAGAAGCTGCAGTTCCATCTATTGGCAATGGCAGTGAAAATATAAATTGGAAAAGAAGGATGAGAAGGAAAGAATATGATGCCATTTTGTGCTGTAGCATTAAAACACACTCACCAGAACATCAATATTCTCCAATGGCTTTTCACCATTGCCACCAGGGGGAGATTTGCTGCTGGGCCCACAAAGCTCAGATCTGTGTCTGTTTTGGGTTTTGATTTGGTGGGGTTTGATCAGCTGTACTTTGAGACAGAGCTGTCAGTGGAAAGGGACACATTTATGATGTCCCTTCGGAGGAGCAGAGGTCTCACAGGTGCAGAACACACAGCCCAGAGCCAAAGCTCCTCATGAGCTGCACAGCCACGCTGAGCCTGGCTCTGTCCTCTCCTGTCCAAGAGTCACTGCTCTGCAGCTGGGGAAATAGGGACTTTTTTCAGGCTTGGCCACATAAAACCAGGCCACTCCCATCTTGAATGCAAGAATTTGACTGCTTCCCCAGGCTGGCAAATATTGCTGTACTTTGCTCCAGAGCTGCCAAGGTGGGAGGGGAGGCATTTTGTTGTTATGGTTTGATAGTCTGCATTCTGTGCCTGGTGTAGGAAAGAAGGGCTGCTGGAGGTCAGAGGCAACTGAATTAGCAAGAGATGCTAAAATGGCATTGAAAACAGAATAAAAATACGCTGTCTTCTGGCATAAAGTCAGTCAGTCCCGATTTTACAGGGTTCAAAGAAATGTTATTAGAGATCAGCGACTTCTTTTTCTTAAAGCAATTATTTCCAGCAATATTGAGAGACCTTGTGTAGTCCTGACATGGTTGGGGAAAAAAAATAATTATCTGAAGACTGAGAAAATACACCAGCATCTTCTAGCACACCCCTACAAGACTTTGCTCAATTATAATGAGGTAAAATCCTCGGGTCAAGAATAGCTTTGCAAAGCATTAAGCTAAACACATATGTATTTGCCTGCTTTTGGCTGGGGGATTAGTGATTTCTTTCTTTGTGAAACTCTACACTGAGCTCTTAATTAAGCTTCCCAGGCACAAGTGCACTTCAGGTGATGCAGGTGACCTTTAAAGGGCCTGCAGCAGATGGTGCAAAGTCTGCATTCCGTGCAGTATTCTGCTGTTTTGTCTGTTAAATAAGTATCTAATTACTCCCAGTCTTATCTTATTTCAGCACGGTGTCACTAAATGACTTACATGCCTGTGAGTGAGGTAATCCTTTGCCAATCCGATAAGCTTGCAGCCTGACTTTTTGGGAAGTGAACTTGCACCTGATGAGAATTTTCTTTCAAGCACACAAGAGCATCTTCCAGTACTTTTCCAGAGGCTCTTAACAAGATCATCCACTGTCTTTCCCACCTAGCTTTTCCTTAGCTGTTCTAAATAAATGACTGTGACGAATTTGGAGTGGTTTTCTCCCTAAAGTTTCTTTCTTGGGGGCAAAAGGTTTTTTATTTGTGATGTTTTGTGTTGTGATGGGTAAGAAGAGGCAAGCACTTCTGAAATCAAAGCATCAACTCTTTGCATTTGTGGGCACTGCACCATTAGCCTGTTGTTTTTTGAACTGCACATAGGCAGGTGGTTGATGCAATTTCTTCTCCAATATTGTCTTGGTGAGGTCTAAGGTGTGAAAATAGGCAGGGTATTTCTGGAGACAGGATATAGATTTATTTTTTTCCTCATTCTGACTCTCAGTCTCGCTAATTCTGAGGTGGTATGTGAAAAGCTTGGCAATACAGGGGAGGCTTTCCCTCATCTCAGCCTTCCTGTAATCATCCTCTCTGCCTGGCATCACACCTGCAGAGTGCCACTGAAGAAAAACAAAAAAAAAATGCATTGCTCACATGCAGTCATGTATTGAAAAAAGGGGAGGTGTCCTGTGATTAAAAACTCCACAATTTCTGGTCTCCAAGTAGAATTTGGAGTCTAGTTCTGTCTTCAAAATACATTCTGGCTGTCACTGTCCTGACTCCCTGTGCAGGCTGCTTGTCCTGCAGAAATCAGTGGTGTGCAGGCAAGGGTTACACGGAGCTCAGGGCAGGATGAGGCTCTGGAAAATCACCCACACACCTTTACCTCAGTGGCTTTTCTCCAGCATTGAGTGGAAAAGATATCTGGGAGAAGCATATCAGTCTCAGGGTGTTTTATCTTTTGTATAATTAATATGCTTCATAATTGCAAGATACAAGCTGGTTTGATATTGATTAGCCAGCAGGCCTTAAGGCCAGTAAATATTGATTTTGATTTTCAGCTTTTTTTTTTTTTTTTTTTTTTTTTTGAATGAATGAGCTGTTTTCAAAAGGAACAACCATTCAACTAAAATGGTGTGAA
>JAYDZK010000274.1:28956193-28968246 GCA_034509185.1 Euphonia xanthogaster
CGCTCTTCCGATCTAGGAGTGGACAAAACACCAGGCATATTCTGCCCTTCTTTATTTCTTCTTCTAATGTGTTCATTTAGATTCATGAACAGTTTGTCACTTTTTGATGTAGAACTGGATTTCTAGTTGATCTTCTGATCAGTGAAAATTTTCCTTAAAACTCTTAGGTTCTTCCTTAAAGGAAAGTCAATTTCACAGCAATACCTGTGTGTGAAAAACATTTTTATTTTGTAGCAGAATACTCTTTCTCTAAAGGAAGCCAAACCAAAGTTTCTAAAATCTCTCTTTTTCATTTCTATCACGGGGCTCAATGAATCCCCAGAGATTACACAGATATTTATTTGAACCATCTTGATCAAATAGATGTGTAGCTGCATAACAAACAACCTGATAACCAATTAATTTTCCAGAGGCACTAAATCTTCATAGAATTCAGCTCTTTCACTCAGAAAAGCATGTCCTATTATGTATGGCTCATATCTGTATAGAAATCTCCAGGTAGTGCAATTTCAGCTTTCAGGGTGAAAAACTTCACCATTTGAATAAATGGTCTTTAAAATTACCAGCAGGCATTCAGACTCACTAACACCTTGAAACCCAGGCAAGTCTCTGCTGCTCCAGCTGGAATGGGACAATGCACCCGGATGCACGTGGTATTCATGAGCTCAGAATTTACCCATAGATCAAATCTTTGGAAATCCTATTAAGGGTAGCACCTTGAGAAGTCATGATTAATCCATACTAGTCCTTCAGGAAATCTTTGTGTAGTCACTTTGAATGCCTCAGTAATTAATTCCTCAATGTCATTTGGCTTGACTCAGGAACATGATTTAGGCTGTGCTGGAAATAATGTTGTCCTCCTCATTGTAGCTGAGAAGGATATGTGACAATCAGGGACAATTTATGCCCTTTCATTTTAGAGGTAATGATACATTTTCATTTTTTTAAACATGATTCAGCTTTTGATACTTTATTGCACAGGTACCTACAGAGAAACATCGATTTTTAAAACTTTTGACTGTGGGATGACATGGAAATATTGTTCATTATACATTTCTCAGGGTGGGGCAAAGTGCTAATTTATTTGGTGCAGAAGATAATATACCTCTAGTCACTGATATAGAATAGAGAGAAATCTGAGTACAAGGGGGCTTTATAAGTTAATATTTCCACTTAAGCAAAAAAAAAAGAATCACTTTTGTACACCATGCAAAACCATTACAGCCTAGGTATAAAGGGGGGAAAATTACTGTGTTGATGAATACTGTCAATTATTTTGCCTGAGCTTTGGTGTCCTGCTCTCCTATGTTTCTACATGCACACATCTGTGTGCCTGGTGCACCTCCAGGCTGGGCACTGAGGTTCTCCAAATCCAAACCCTTCCTGAGAACTTGCTCTGCCTGTGCTTTGGGCTGAAGTGGGAAGAGCTGGGACTGTGGTGAGAAAACGAAGGGCAAGGAGGATTTCTTAGAGATTTCTTAGATATTTACCACAAAGAGTATTTTCTTGAATAGAATTTACATGCAGAATAGAATAGATGTCTCATTAAGTATGCTTTGTGCATCTGAACATCTCAGACTCATCCACAGGCTGCAGCTACCCTCATTTTAGTGCATTTAAGGGCTAGTTGGACATCCAAAGTTACATCCTTTAATGGTGTAAATTTCAGATTCAAGTCCCTTAGGAGGTGAACCATTTCACTTGTAAAATTTATTTACATTTTAGGTACTACTTGTAGTACTTTAACTGAAATCACACACAAAGCTAGAGACTACTCATGGGAAATAAAAGCATGGGAGATGAAGAGGCAAAAAATCAACTGCAGTGCACAGAATCCAGAGGCTTTAATGGCAACATGGTGGAAATTCAGGGTGTATGTGCACACATAGCACACATATGTTTGGAATATACAGGAATAGACATATCTACTGCTACACTGCACTAGACTACAGTAGATATATACTGGATATATGCACTCGTGGGGAAATACATGAATAGATACATAGTTTGACAGAGTCTGGTAGGTAAACCTACTCATGTTTTTTGTACTCTGCCCTGATGTGCTGCAGGAATGACCACCTGGGGCTGCCCTGGGGTGGCAGGGCTGGTGGCCTCCTGGCAGAGGGACACAGCCCTTTCCAGTGCAGGGCAAACCGCGTTCGAAATGCTGATTTACTACTGGGACAAAAAGATGTCAAAGCAAACATTTTGCAGTGAGCAAAAAAGGGCAAACCCCCCACAGAAGCAGATTTATTACACACATGCTCCTGCTGTACAGTGAGCTGTTTTCTAGTGCATTTCCTCTGTGAGGTGAAAAGCACAGCTTTATTCCTCAAAAACTGACTGCTTCAGGTGCAGTTTGAGGTGGGTGTAAAAGCAGGTGGCTTTCTGAGAACTCTGATAGCCTGATCCATTAAACACTTCCATGACTGGTTTGCTTTTTTTTCATTTACAAACTTGGAGGAAAACAGACATTTGTGTTCATTTTCAGGTTGGAAGATTAAGAACTGAACTTCAGGAGGCAGCAGACACCTCTGCTAGAAAACTCTGTGGTAGAGCAGTTTCCTACCTATTCCAGGGCTGTTCTTTTTATGACACTTTCACCCCTGCTAACTCAGATATCTGTATCCAAAAAAAAAAAAAGACTTCCATTAAGGATACTTAAGTAATGATACCCTATCCTTAATAATAAGGAAGAATCCTTAATATAAGGAAAAAAAAAAATTGACAAGGTTGTTCCTTGGCAGAAGGATTCAATTGTTTGGGTCACCAGCCACTGAGAGGCACACATGTCACATGAGGTTTGGACTATATTTTAAAAAGGAAAAAAAAAAGTGTGATTTGAAGTGTAAAGCCAATCACTGATTTGAAGTGTAAAGCCAATCACTGATTTGAAGTGTAAAGCCAATCACATGGGGAAGGTAACTATCTCTTCTTCAATAACAGCAGTGGAAAAAGTGAGGGGAGCCAAATGGTGACACACTGCTGACGTTGCACAAACAGACTCCATCCATGTTTATTTGCTTTTCCTCCAGACTTTTATTACATTTTAAAATTTATCTATTTCTATTCTATTGATTCTCCATAGCAGTGAAGGCTAAATTAATTTTGTTGTGTGGGTCATTTGATGTACCAGGAGACAAATTTTGCCTGTTAGACATGGTTTAGAGGAGACAATGCAAGTCTAAATGTCTGAGGTTTGGCAGTTTACAAATCAATTATTTCTGTTAGAGAGCCAACTGCCACACCAACTGGGAAAGAGATTATATCAGATTACTGCACTTTTAATTAGCTGATGGTGACAGGCAAGGCTTGAAGAGGAAAAGAAATCAATCAGAAAGTGCCAAACTTGGTCAGGCGAGTACACAGAGCCATTATTGAATCTCAGCCATTGCTCTGCAGCACAACTTGATCTCCAGGGCTCTGCCAGGGGACCTGCCTCTCACAAGTGATCCATCTTGGAGCCAAAGGTTATTCTGGAGCAAATATTTCCAAGCATTTGTTATAATTAGCCTCTGACAAGGTCTGTCACAGAGCAGAATCTCATTGGAGAGGAAGGAGGAGCAGAGCAGTGGCATGGCAGAGCATGGAGTGCTCCTGCAGTGGGGAATGTGTGTGTGTGTGTGAAACCTGGGGATGCACCTGTGGGCACAGAGCAATGCCTTCTGGCTGACAGGCTTGAGGGAAATCTCTTTCACCTGTCCAAGGGACTGGAGTGCTTCAAAACTGAGCCACTGTTTGCTTTTCTATCTCATTGCCTTTGTAACAAGATAATTCTAGTGACCCAGAGCACCCTGTCCTCTAAAGCAAGATTTATGGCATGCTGTCTTAGAACCTAATTTTCTCATGCCTTCACCTCACACAGTGATTTGCTCTGTAAACTCCACATGCAGTGGCCTTACATCAAGATGGTCCCTCACTGCACAGGCAAAGGAAGGCAAGGTTAGCACAGCTGAATTATGGCCAAAACCCCAAAACATGCAGGGACACAGAACAAGTTTCTATATTTTTGCAGGCATAGAGAAAGCAGGGAGTCTGGCTCTCCCAGCGTGTCAACTTCAGGTGAAACTTCTGGAGGTTTTGAGCTTTAAATTTTACATTGGCACAACTTTTTCCAAAAAATCATCCACAAACTGACAGAAGGGCTGGTGAGAAATCTGGAGCACGGGTCTGATGAGGAGAGGCTGAGGGAAGTGAGTGTGTTAATTCTGGAGAAAAGGAGGCTCAGGGGAGACCTTAAATCCCCACAATTACCTGGAAGGAGGCTGGAAGGAGGTGAGCATCAGTGATTTCTCTCAGGCATACAAGCAAAGGTAGGAGAGGAAGTGGCCTCAAGTTGTGCCTGGGGAGGTTTAGGTCAGACATCAGGAGAACCTTCTTCAGTGCAAGGGATGCCAAGCACTGGCACAGGCTGCCCAGGGCAGTGGTGGAGCCTCCACCCCTGGAGGTGTTTAAGAGAGGTGTAGGTGTGGCACTCAGGGACAGGGCTTGGTCATGGCCTTGGCAGCTCAGCCCAATGGCTGCACTCAAAGGTATGGTCCAGCCTAAGGGATTGTGAGCTGTCATCCTCATGCAGATAGCTGGGGACAGGGAGCTGGCAGAGTCCCTTCAGTCTCCTGGGTGCCCAGACTCTGCCAGAAGAGGACATTCAGCCTCAGTCCAACAGAACATTTACTGATGCCAATTATGTGGTGGGCCCAAGGACTGGAGTTGCTTCAAAATCCAATTAAATACTCACTTCAGAAAATTGTTGGGTCAGAATGACATTGTTCAGCCCTTTGCAACATCAAACCATTCCTGGTTAACTATTTAAATACCTTTAACATTTCAGCTGTACAATATATTTTCTTCTAGAGATGGAGAAAACAGCATTTCTTATTCTGGTTCATGAGATCCTATAGCTTTTCTGTACATGAGCATCCTATAGTTTCTTTTGTTCCATTTGCTAAACTTAGAGTCCATTTCCAACCATATTTATGTGGTTATATATGTGCCTTTATTTTGCTCTGTTAAACAGGAAGAATCCTGCCTAGCATATAAAAAAGGCACATTATATATATGCCTAATATGTATGTCTGCACAGCATGCCTAAAAAGGCATATTATACATCACATATTATATGATGAGTGAAACCACTTCGTGCCACTTCTGTGGGCTTTGTGAACTTCTGTGCCTGATGTTTGGCACCCTGCAGCTCCGTGTGGGGGCTCTGTTTTGTCTGGTCTTTCTTGGGGTTTCATTGATTAGGTGGGTGCAGGAGCAGAACTTCTTTGTCACTTCTCTGGGAGCTGTCTGGATGGCTGCAAAGCGCATCACAAATCAATTCTGCTCAGAGGACAGCTTGCAACAAAGTCAATAGCAGAGCAGGGAAGCACACATGCTATAGAATAGCCAGGAAGGAGGAAGGAAAAAGCCTAGTGCTGAGCTTAAAAGAAATAACTGAGCTGCAGCCAGCTTTTGTCAGACACATGCTGCAAGGCCCATTGCTCCTTTGCTTCCACATCTTGTTTTTAATGGCAGTTAACACACCATCAGGATGAGGATTCAGGCTAAAGCAAGCATCTCCTGCGAGCAGCTCAGAAGTAGAGGGTGTTAGTTCACCCTTCAAATATAAATTTGTAATTTCACCCTAGTGCAAACTACCCAAAACCTTGGAGGATTTATAACTACATCTTCTGCTTTTGCAAAGTTTTTGGTCCACAATTCTATTGCAGCCCCTCTTTTTTCCACTTCTTTTTTATGTGCTGACATCTGCCAAAATTATTCTTGCAATAATAGTTCATGTATTAAAGCTGGAGTAAATTTTCTTTATGCAAAACCTACTTGGGTAATACCACTATACATCCTATTATTGTTTCTGGCCCTTCCAGCTGTTTGTCACACCTGTTATTCTTCCACCCAGTGTCCTGGCAAACCATCCTGACACCCATGATATATAGAATGATGTGGAGGAAGAAAAAAAAAATCACAGAAATTGATAATGTACTGTTAAAAGTCAGTGCCAACAATCATTTGTCTGCACTAAAACAAGTAAGTCACATTAAACAAAGTGTGTCAGAGTTCAGACAAAGTCCTAATTCAAACACCAATAACTATCTTCCAGTCAGAGTTCTGGAATCATTAGTGTACTCTGCCAACGGGTGTGAAACCAGTAGCAAAATTCCTCTGGGTTTAACACAGATTTAGATTTTCTTACAGTTTGTTTTCATGATGAATATTAATCCTCTGAGTCTCCCAGTTTCAAGTTGCTTATTTTTTGATTTTGTTCTCTAATAGAAAGGTTGGTTTTCAAAGGAAGCTTAGTGCTTTTTTTCTGGTCCCTTTGTTCAAAAGTTTAAGGATTTTAGGCAATTCCTTTGAGAGTCATTAGTCTTAACTTAAGACAAATATGAAAGTTAATTAAAAGTTTAGTTCATTGACAGATAAAATACAACTTTACACTTATTCACTCTGGAAAATAATGAGCAGGATTAGCTACCAGCTAATAAGTAAAGACTATGACAAAAACACAATTTAACTTTTCATCACTGCAGTCAGAAATTGTACATTTCTGGGTTGGTTTTGATCTTTGTCTGTGCTTATTAGCTGTTATCTCTCCACAGCCATTTCCACACCTCCCTACTTGATTACCAAGTCCAAACATACTTCTGAGAGCAGCTAAAAAACAACAGGAGTTCATATCACTAATGATGGCTCTCTTTAGAAGCAAAAATGGAGATGAGGCCTGTGAAGGTGTAACCTTCCCCTCCTGCAGCAGTCAAAGAAAGAGAACTTGCTTTTCATTCTCTGCAGAGTTTTTCCCATCTCCCAGAACAGCCTGAAGGGAATTTAATTTTTTGCCTAACAAGCAGAGCACTTTGCAGATTGATTTTTTTTTTTTTTTTTTAATTTGCCTGGGCAATTCTACCATTTCTGCCTTCAAGAATTGACTCTGGAATTTGATGACTGCCCCAAAGATGTTCTGCCCGACAGGTTTTAAAAAACAATCTCTTCAGCACCTGGAGTTCTAGGACAAACAAGGAAGGCAGAGACCCAGACTGCTGCTTTTCTCTCTCTGTACCTGCAGCATTGCTTTCCTGAGAGCAGCAGTTCAGTTTCTTATTAAAACAGACACTGGGAAACCATGGAGAGAGTTTTGCTTTCCCCTGCACTCCACATCTCAGTAACAGCTTCTGCCATCTGCTCCACCTCAGTGGAGTGGTACCCAGCAGTGTCTGCTCTTTTCCAAACACTTTCCTTCCTCATCTTACTGCTAATGTGTGATGAAGGGAGCATGAATTTTGAATGCAGCAATTATCATTCAATAGATAGGTTTAAATGCTCTAAATGCTGCTTAAATCCACAGAGGAAAACTTTTTTTTCATGCTGGTGATTAAAAAAAAGCCATGGAAATAAAGTGGAATCACTTTTTATAGAGTTACATCTCTTGAATTGCTGTTGTGGTTTGACTCTCACTACTTCTCTTATTACAAATTAAGATAGAATCCCTCCAAGCTAAAGGTCTCTTTTTTAATTGTTTCAGCTAAAAATGTGTGTCCCATGTACCATCCTATGCCTGATGCTGACCAATGCAGAGTCACACAGAAAAGCACAGACATCCAGCATGGACCAAAAAATTCCCTGACTTCCTTTTAAATATGTAGCTCAAGCCATGGCCTGGAGTATCAAGAGATTCACTAAGCTACAGGATTGAATTAATTTCTCCAAATACATCATTCTCCCTGAACTTCTGTTGACTTAGGATATATCATCTGAGGGCCAGTTTTCCTCATCCACCCCTCTCTGAGTGCATGCTATGTTGTGCAGGGTACTTGGAATGGTGGCTTTGGATGGAAGGACAGGTTTTGCAGGTGTTGAGGAATCACTGTACATTTATCCCATGAAGCCAGGACAGCTTATTGAACTACTGCTACACAGTAAGGAATCTTGCAGTGATTTACCAAAAGATGTATCATTTGCTTGCCATTTCATCCAGAAAAAAAACCAAAAACCATTTCTAAACCCTTTGCCTACATAGTCAGGGTCCTGGAAGAAACAAACACCCTGAGCTCATGAGAGAGACAGGCTCTGTGCTGTACTTCCACAACGTTACTGAGGTGCACCCCAAGCAATTCCCAACCCAAATGTGTACCCAGGACAGTCTCTTTCCTGTGCAGTGGTTCACAGCACACCCCCTAATGTCCATCTTTAGGGACAGTAATGTGTTAGGGGGGGTGAAAACACCTTCTATGATAACAGGCAATAGAGAGGAGCTTCAAGCCAATTAAATGGACCACAGTGAGTCAACATTCAATAGCTCATGATTTAGGAAAGTATTCACCTTGAAACAGTCAATATGTGCATTACACATGGATATTTAACCAAATACCTCACCCATAGTTTAATTAACTGTGCAAACAATTAGCAGTGCTCTGGCACAAAGACTGAAAATTCCCTGCACAGCTAAAGTGAAATTCTCCAGAAGTGATCTCTGTGATGTAGCTGGCTCCACAGATTGGGAAGAGATCCTTACAGATGTCCAGGGAATCCTGCTTTTATGGCACCAACTTATTGATCTGTGAAATATTCCAAAGGAATGGAAGTATGACATGCTGACAAGTATGACAAGCTTAGCCTTCTCAGCCTTTGCCAATTGGTTTATAAAAGTTTACCTGCATCTGCCTGTCCCCTGGGGACTGTGGAGAAGACACACCAAGTGCTGGTACAGGGACTGTGCAGGTAATAACAATGCTCAGTGGCTGGTGAAGCACAGAAACTTTAGTTGCATGCTGACCAACAATTACAGAATTGTAATCCCACTCCCTTCCTGGAAGGCAAATGAAGTCCAAATTAAAGATGGAAGTCTTCTGTGCACCACGTCTGACAACAGCTCTGTGGCCATCTCTGCAAAAGTGGAACATCTCTTTCACTGTTGCCTGGAAATTGACAATATGGATTTTGATGTTCTAATTACCTTTAGGAGGTGAGTAGCTGTATTTTGTGAACTTTCCAGTCCCTGTCCTTGCCTTCCCAAGTGGAGAAGGGCCTGTGCAAGGTGGAGGCTTCCCCAGAGCTGGTGGACCTGCAGGAGGAGAGGCACTGTGTCCTTCAGGGCTGCTCCTGCAGCTTTGCTTTTCCCCACCCCATGCAGGGGCACATGGTGCTGTGCCCTGGGCTGGAGGGCAAGGAGCTGCTCTTGCTTCGGGAGCCACACACTAGGGGTGATCCCAGGTAACCCTCTGGGGAGCTCCTGCATGTTTCAGACTAATGTCACCAATAAACACTGTTCTGAAAACATTTTTAACGACTGAATATGGGTCTACAATGACCTGAGGCACTTATGAACAGCACACTGGAAAAAATGCCAAGGGGCAGCAGGCCCTTACTCAGAAAGTGCTGGGGGAACAGAGAAAGCATGGAAATAATGATCAAATGGCACAATTCTTGCTCTTTTGTCCTATTACAAAAGGCTCCAAGTGCAGAAAATTTACAGTCAGATCAGCAGATCTTAAGCAAACATGGAAATATTATCTTGCATCAGCAGTTTTCAGTTTATATTTTCATTTGAGTTTTCTTAATTATTTCCCTGGGAAGGTACATTCAGTACATACAAGCCTGCTGTCATTCAGCTTCAGTGAACTTTGTGGTCCATAGTCAACTCAGTCTTCAGAATCTGTGTGCCAGAGGTTAAAAGCTCTGATCCCACACCCTTTTGGAAAATTGATTGGGTTAAGCTTGTCATTTTAAGGGCTGGACTGGCTGCCACAAGGGTAAGGATGCCTTTTGGTGTCATTACTTCTGCTCCTATTTAAATCTGTGGTCAGACTGGATGAGCAGAATTCAAGCTGTAAAATGCCAGGGGGGTTGGGAAGGCTGTAATAAGAGCATCCCAGTGGACAGGGATGATTCTCCTGGGAGGTAAATGCTGCATATCAGGGGGTTCAAATACTGCTGGTGAAGACCACAGGAAGGGAAAAATTAAAAAGCGTAAATAAAAAGGAATCTCAGTCATTGGAAAACCCAGGGATTAATTTTCATAGCAGCTGATCTATAGGAAAAGCAATACTCTTGACCAAGATGCAACAGCAAGCCTGGCTTAGCCTTCCTCATCTTTGTCAATTGGTTTATAAAAGTTTAACTGCATCTGTCTGTCTCCAGGGAATGTGGAGAAGACACACCCAGTGCTGGTATGGATACCGTGCAGGGCAAGAACAGAACCAGGAGGAGGTTCCCAAAGGCAGCCACTGGCACATGCAGCACCTTCTTTTCTCTGCCTGGCCATGAATACATCTTTTTTAAAAGAATAGTATTTTCTCCTGGAAGTCACCTTCTCATTTCTCACAAACTTCTCATTCCCCAGAAATATACTTATGGACCTGCTTGGAAGCACCTGTAATGGATAAATTACAAGGTCCTAAAGAGTGCCCTTTAAATTCATCTTAGCCAAGCACAGGGAGATGGGTGCTGAGTCAAGAGCATCCTAAGCCACTGGGGGCCAGTGCTGTCCTGCCATCGGCTGCTGAATTCCTCCTCCTGCCTTCCACTTCTGAAAACAAAAGGGTGGCATTTCCTTATTTTTTTCCTGCAATAAAGTGAAAATGGTCAACATCTGAGAACGAAAAGAAAGCAACGAGCTACTTAGTGCCACGAAAAGAACAGATGAGGAGTTTATCTTCCTCTGAGAAACTTAAGGTCTCCTTTCAGCAGAAAAGAAGGAAAGCCCCAGAGATACTGTGCACCACGTTGTGAGTATGACCTTGGTAGGACTGGGGGAAGTTACACAACCCGAATGGCCCAAGCTACTCCTCTTCTTCCCCAGTGGAAATGGCTCTGAAACTGTCAGTAAAGTCAATGTCATTTTGTGGCTGTATTCTAGGATACACTTAGACAAAAACCAACTTATCTTTGAAAAGAAGTCTCTCCCACTAAAACTCTGAAGTATAGGGACTAATTATTTACATCCTTTTTATGACCAGAAAAGATCCATTTATTTAATGTTACAGTTCATTAATTGACTTTCATTTCTTCATACCATCCAATTGAATTTTCTGGTGACTGTGTTTTGTCTGGTTTTACTTATGGTGATCAGTAAAATGATACATGATCTGTAAAAGTCGTGGATGCAAACTGCCCTTCAAGGTACATCAGTATCAAAAGGTACTCAGTGACTCAGTTTGTGTTCTGAGCCATTCAACCATAAAAACATTACAAAAATATTAACACTTCATGACACTTCTCAAATAATTTCTTTCAGTTCCTGTAACTGAGTGACAATGATGCAAAAAAATAAAAATAAAATAAAAAACCACCATAGACAAAATGGCTAGGAGATATATATTAGCTTATGAATTTATTAATCAAATAGCATTGTTGGGATGCACAGGCTTCATGGCTGTTGCTACTCCTAAGCCTGTCACTTTGTTGGGAAGATGGCAATAAATGGAATAAATGGAATAAATGCCTCTCAGTGGCATTTATTGCTCGGGCACAGACCGTGTTTCTGACAGCTGCACTCTCTGTTACCCAGACTGAGAGAGATTCTGAGTAACTGGGGAAAGAATACAACAAACCTAACAGGTGGCTGACCTCTCTGCTGCCAAGTGGGGTCCTCCCACTGCTGTTGCATCAGTGGCACAAATTCAGAGGGTTTTGCACGTCTGTGATATTCCTCTGAATGCTGAGCTGCTCTTATGTAGGGCACTGCCCCATCACAGGAGCTGGTTACTAATTCTCATGGAAGGCTGGGGATCCTGAAGCTTTAAAGAAGGTGCTAAGGATGTAGGAGAGGTCACAGATGCTGAGGTCCAGCCTAAAGCATAGTTTGGGAAGGTGGCTTTCTCTGCCAGGCTAAATTCCCCCATACACTCGCTCGTGCCTGAGCACAAGTGAACCACAAATGCACAACCTTGAGGTGTCTCTGTTGTTTACCAGGTTCTTGCTCTCTTTGTACAGACTTTTCAGGCTACTGTAAATCAAGTAGATAAGCTGAGCTGATCTCTGTCGGAACTCAGGCCATCCCTTTGGGAGTCTGGAGTTGCTGGGACCCCTGCCAGGGGGCTCAGAGACCCTGGCAC
>JAYDZK010000274.1:28968346-28985375 GCA_034509185.1 Euphonia xanthogaster
CCTTGAGACCGAGAAATGAAGAGCCCTGACTCCTTCTTCAAGCGCCGGGCTGGGAAAAGAGACTTTCGAACTATTCTCGGGGTCACTCTGACCAAGTAGAGAGACCCCGAGAATTGGCGTCCCTGGGTGGGCTCCAAGACGGCACGAATTGCTGGGCTCACTGGTAAGAGCTTGGCGAGCGGCCAGAACAGCCTGGGAAGAAGCAGGCACTCTCACAAAAACACCTGGAAAGAAGATTCAGCTTCTACCAAACTGACTCGTTTCAAGTTCAACCCGGAAGGAGGAGGACCAGAAGCGCGCCTGGAAAATCCTCACCTGAGAGCTGCTGGACAGTCACCAGGGCAATCTCTGGACTGACCTTGCAGATGATTCAGCTTTTGGTAAGAAAGGTTAAAATTGAGAACATGGGGGGTACATGCTCCCAGGAACAACTCAGCATTCTGTCAGCCCTACAGGGAGTGGCAGCCACAGGTCTCCTTATGGGAGTCCTATATTCCAAAAAAAAACCCTTTTATTTTTTTCCTTTTCTCCATTTCCAAAGGTACAGAAAGAGTGTTGAAACCACTACTACCAAGAACAATCACACATTTGGGGAGCTCTCAAAGGTGAGGAGGGCTCTTACCACACCACCTTTCTTTCTGAGGATTCTTGATGGGGTTGCTCAGAATGCATTCCTGGTATCACAAAGGGTGGAGCTGGAGTTGTTTCCAAGGGCCCATCACTGCAGTCCTACCAGGACATTCTGCAGGCAAGAATGGGAACACACCACCTACAGTACAGCCAGCGTTTGAGCAAGAGAGAAGGGAGAGAACAAAGGGAAGAAGACAGCTGGGAGAGAGGAAGGATTGAATTGAATGTACTTCACAGTTTCATACAGAAAAACCTCCATTTGCTGAGTTTGAGGAGTAGAAAGTTCCAAGTCAGAGTTTGATAGCCATTATTACTTTTTAGTTTGCTTGACTTGAGTATTACTTGGTGCTGGTGTTATTTGCCACAATGTCTCAGAGGGTGATGAGTATAAAAACTCAGCACATCTCAGGAAAAACAGTTTTTTTCTGGCCACCTGCTCAACCACCAACTGTTCACACTTTTTTTTTTCACTTTTTTAAGCAAATGTGCCAAAGGATATCAAAACATATTTATCAGAACAGTAAAATAATAAACTATAACAAGGTGTCAGATTAAATAGGAAATGTAGTGGAAAGATATATTAAAAAGGTTTGAAAAACACTCCTCTTGCTTCTGTCCTTGAAAGGTAAGGTAATCCCTCCAGGATTATTTTCTAGTTCAGCAGCTCCCTGCAGCTTCCTGGGTTTTATAGAAACCCACAGAAACCCAAAGCAAAGGCTCCCTCCTCCTGCCACCTTGAGATTTTGCTCCTGGTCCTCCTCTTGCCTCTGCTATTCTCACATCCTCACGTCCCCCAACACCTTTCCATGCTGGACACATCACCAGGCAGAAGCTGCTCCTTTCCCTCCACAGCAGGCACACTGCCCAGGCCTTTCCCCCTCGCCCTCACCCCATCTCAGAAGTCAACTTCAAGGTCACACAGAGTCCTTGGGCACAAACTGGAACAAACCAACCCGAAAGCCCATCCTTTTTGCCACTCTGTCATAAAGGGGGGCAGCTTCATGTGTGCAGACCTACAGACTGTAGATATCTGAAATGGATTTTTCTCTTCTACGGGAAGAATTTCTTTCCTGCTATTTTTACTATTTAAATTCAGAATGAAAATCAGAAAATGCAGCTTCTAATCTGACAGAAATTCCAGTTTTTACCTACTTAAAATAATTCAGAATATGCTACAGCATATTTTCTGCATGGAATAAATCAGCACATTGGGTATTTTAAACACACATTGATTTTTCTATTAAAATAAACATGATTTCAAAGGAAGACTCAAACATCCAATTTTAAAAATGCCTTTCCTTTTGTTTTAATCAATTTCTCTTGCAGCTTTCCTTATAAGAGTGCCAATAATCTAGATTTAGGTCAGGAGAGAAACAGAATGCTTTCAACAAGCAACAATTCCAATTGTTTATTATGTTAAAAGCTAAAAACATCATAATAAACTATGCATCCAATACTCATGAGGAAATTGCTAAATTTACTTGGTGGGTTATGATTTTCAGAATCAGTAGCTGTTTTCTCAGAATTCTTAAAAATTAGTCCTCCTTTAACAGGAGAGCTGAAATTAGGTCTGCTCCTTCTCTTTTCTCTCTTCCCTCCCACTATTTTTAGCAATTTGTTTTATTTTCAAGGTGAAACACTTGCTTTTCTTCAAGGCATCTTTCTTTACTGAGGACTTCTAGGATTAAACTAAAAAGCTGCATGTTTAATATGCTGCCATAGAGTGTAACATTCCAATTGTGATATCTTATCAAAGACTCAGGGGGCAGGAAAAAAATGGTCTTACAAATTTTCAGCAGGGAAATGTAACTTCTTGTAGAGGCTTCAAATAAAATCCACGTGTGACAGAATCTTGTAAACTCCTCGGATTTCTGAGTGCTAGAGAAGGGTCCCCTGTGCTGCATTCCCTGGCAAAGGGCAGTAATCCCCAAACTGTCTCACACTGGAGCAGTGGAAGCCTTTAGGTACAGTCTGAAGCTCAGCAATTTTCTAGTTTCAAGTTCTAAGTATAGCAAACCGAGCCTGGGGCTGCTATCCATGCTGTACTCCAGCTGATACCAGGGCAGTGATGGCTTCAATTATTTCCTTTTGGAGATGTACTTGCAGAGAACCTCCAGTTGTGATAAAAGCTCCCCTTTCTGGGTGCAAGTGCAATCTGTGCCTGCACCACTCAGCTAAAACATTCCATGGCTATGGAAACAACCACATTCCTCGTGGGATCACACAGGGCATGGTCAGCAACAGCACCAACATCCCTGGTTTAAAAATGGAGCTGCTGGAGCACAGTGTCCTTCCTTCATTCTTTCTTCTGCTGATGGTTTTTCCTCAGGCTGATGTGAATTAAAATGGCCTGACTGTCATGTGTTGTTATCACCAGCACTTCCTCCAGCCCATCAGGCTGGTCACAGGGATGTTTCCTAATCTGCCCTGGAGTTTGGAGCTCACTGTAATCAAGTCAAGGTAAATGTGGTAAACAAAGATCTCTTTATTAAATTCCTAAGTAAATCTGTTTGATTTTGAAGCTGGCAGCCAAAGAGCTGCATGAGAGGACAAAGCACAATCTCCAGAGGAGGGAAAAAAATGTCAGGCAGCTAAAGATGGAGGACCTTAAGCTCTGCATTTAACACAGGGGTAGATAGCTGTGTCAAAGGTGGATGATGCCAGGTCTGCCAAAATTAATCTTTCCCTTCTTCAGGAAATTATGGATGTTTTCAGGCAAATCACTGCAGTTCTCCTCTCCCCTGCATCCTCAGAGCACATTTCTGATGATACAAGTATGGTTTCTTGAGCATGTCATCCAGGTGCTTCATTATATGTAATAAAAAAGGAGGCCAAGAGGAAGCAAAGCAAAAAGGTGTTCCAACACATCTCAGATCCCAGCAGAAGTCCAGTGTTTGTAATCCTTGAATTCCCTCTCAGTGACACCCATGGTGATTTGCTTGAAGAGAGGTGGGAAGAATTCTGTGCAGTAACTACAGCAACAGTCCAGCTGCTGCTTTTACAAGAAAAATGGCTTCATTATTTATAATTGTGCAAACTCTATCATGGTTCCTTTTTTTCTGGCATTCATCCGTCCCACTATCTGTGATATAAAGCTGCTCAGAATTAAAATCCATATCTCTTCAGCACCTCAGAAAAGTGTCACTGGTCAGGGCTCTTGTTCTGATGGATGATGCCAGTGACAGCTGCCAGAAAACACACTTAAATTGCTCACAGATACCTTGAAGGTGTATGCAGTAAGACATATCACCTAAAAAGAACCAATACATATCTTCCTGCTCGTCAGTTTTGTACTTGTTCATTCTATTCTTTAATACCAGCCCTTAAATCCAATTTCTCTGCAGTTAGTTATTCAGACAACACTGGTATGATTAATAAAAACAGAAGTGGAATTGACAATGGCTAGATTAAAATGCCAAGCCCAACCACCAGAAGCTCTGAATTGCTGGAGATGTATTGACAGAAGTGTGCCAAGGGTTTGGGCACTGTTGCTTTTAATACCATTATTTCAGTACAGTACATGTACTGGCAGAACATTCACCTCCTAAACCTTACTACTGAAATAAGCCTACAGTTTTTATTTTATTTTTTTTTTCTAAACTGTGAGCTGATTATGGAGGGGTTATTTTCTTTTTTTTCTATTGCTTCTGGCTAGCCAACTGTATGTACGTGATTTGTAGTGAGGCTGATTAATCCTAATTTTTAAAGCAGGCACAGCCTGCAGAGAGCTTAAATGGGTCTGTGAGACTTTCTGGACATGACCCATCAGTGGATTTTGGAAACACAGCTTCCAGTCTCCTGGGAATTTGTATTTTTCATTCAGCTGTGGTCAAAATGAGACCAACTGCTTATTTTTACTGTATTCAGCTAATTTTGAATTTAATGAATCTGATCAGATTCTGTCAAAACATTTCTAATCAGCTTTAATAGAAATGACAAAACCTGTTTTTCTCAAAATTTTTGATTATCATCAACAACCTGCATCTCTGCACAAGCTTTATAGTACTGACAGTCTCAAAAACCATGGAAGAAAACTGTTCAAAAAGTAGAAACACTGGGAAGAAATCATTGAGATCAACCCTCAGGTGAGCTGAAGAGGCCCCAGGTGAGCACAGGTCTGGTCTGGGGCCAGAGCTGGCTCTAATAAGCAGTGTAGACAGCCCCTTTATTAATGTCAATGATATTTACCTGCTCAAAGCTGTGACCACAGTTACAGAGTCACCCCGAGGCTCCCTTGGAAATCCAGGCTGTTGTGTTATAATCAGCATAGTACACAGACACACTGGGCAGCCCCAGCAATAGATTTAATTCAGCAGCTAAGCCTTGGCAGGCAGGATATACATCTTAAACACTCTAAAGCTGCTGATTTAGTTCCTGTTCATTTTAGCATGGAAGAAGCTGACCACACATTTGTTTCATGGTGCTGCTGTATCCCCAGCGGGTTCTGCCATCTCTTGGAGATATATTATCCATTTTAAAGGTTTTCTTTTTAATATTTTTAATCAATAGTTAAATAAGCCACAAATAATGTCTTCTGTCAGCACAAGATGGGCATCATATATTGAAGTATTCCCATCTCCTAAGGTCTCTAACAACAGTAAGGAGGTGCAAAACTGTTTCTACTTGAACTGTGCCATTTCATGCAGATGTAGACATTTAATGCTATCTGCTTGGGGTTTGCCCCACCTCCCCCAAATACAATATATTGTTTAATAGATTTCCATTTCTGTTATTTAAACAACCACAGAGCAACCAGGATATGCAGTGACACAAAAATATTATCATTAAAATAAAGTTAATTTGGACTGGATATGCCTGACATGAACATGCCATACTGGAAGACAAAAAATTCTGCTTTCCTCTTCCTTTTTTTATCATTGAAGTGGCAGGCTCACACTTTGGGAAAGGGCCAAGACAAATTCACCTATCTGCCTGTTAAATTAGAGAGGGTTTTGGCAGCAAATTAATATCCATCAGTGATTTTTGAAAAGTTTATTAAGAGATTAAGTATTATGAATTGAGACAAGAGCAATTTTGATTGTTTTGATAGCAAATCAATAAAATATTTGTTTTAATGGTAGCAAAATAACTGTTACTTTAAGAGGTGGACTCAGTCTCTTTGCAATATTTATGATGTCTCTTACATCACCTATTCATAAAATACTTATAAATATTCAAATATGCCTACGATTTTTTCAGAAGAAGCTTCCCTTTTAATAATCATGTAGCTTGACTTCCACTGTTTGAAGATGAAATTGTGGGCTTTGGGGATAGCTTCGTTTAACTTTTATTTCTTTTCTAGACAAGAACTCAGCCTAGTATTTGTTTTTATTTCCTTTCCATCCAATATTCATACACATAGAGAATGTTCCTCAGTGCAAACATGGAGCACTGGCATTTACACCAGTGTGAGCTCAGGGGTGTGACAGCAGCAAAGACACAAAGCTGCCTGAGCATCTCCCAAGAAAGCAAACAGAATAATTTATTGTAATAGACTTAATTATTTTCCTTAAATTACATGGTAGGCTAAAAAAGTTTCTTTATGCTTTTAACAAATTTGTTGATGATCGGAAACTACTAAAAATCGTTAGGCTTAAATTTAGATTCTACTCAAATAAGTGAGATATTAAACAGCCCAGATAAGAAAAGCTGCAGCATGTTTTGTTTGATGAACTTGTCAGTGGTGTAGTAGGAAGAGGAAACATAAATAAAAAAGTTCCAGAAATTATATTTTCATGTTTAAAATAGTTGAAAAACAAGGACCAATATGGCATGTCCTAAACACCTGCAATCACCACCTGCTGTTTTCTTTATTTGTATGTGGACTATTTTGAAGTTACCTTGTAAAACAATTTGTTCAGTTCTCATTTCACATTATGGCAGACTAGAATAAACTTGTGACCCATCTTGGTACAGGTACTGCTGATACAGATTTTCAATTTCTGGTTTTTATGCTCACTTAGAATTGTATTGACAAAGTAAAAGTTTCTGGCCAAGTATGGATTTGATTTGGAGCCATGAGAGATGACTATTAAAAACTTGACTTTTTTTGTCAAAAGTGCTTCAAAAGCTTGAAACTTAAATTTACATTCAAAGCTAACATGAACTACAAGTATTAAATTAATCATCAAATAAATCAACTTTAGGTAATATATTAAACTTTGTAAACTACTAATCAAAAGATCAAGGTGAAATCTTGGCCTCTTTTTCCCCCAGTGACAAAATTCAGCGAGGTCTGTGGAGGATTTCCGACTTATAAGCTGGTAAAACTAAAACTCCTTCCCAAGGCTCTGCTGGAAAGACAATTAAATGCCCTAGACAGTGATCTAATAGCATTTTTCACATACAAGACCCTGCATAAAGAAATTTTTACATCCCTGGATATGATGTAAGAAAACTAATGTTCCTGGCTAAGGAATCTGACTGTAGAAGCCTGGAATACAGTTTAAGAAGCTGGAAGAAAAGCTTTTTCTTTTTTTTTTTTTCCTTTATTAATGTTATTTTACTTGTAGATTAAAAACCACTGCTCTGCCTTTGAAACCCAGAGCTGGGCCATGCTATGCTTGACATTGATGTGTGGAGACACATGAAGTAGTTCTGGAAGTACACATGGTCAGGCTTGCTGATGCTGATGAGATGCTGCACCTGGCCTTCCTACTTAAGGCAAGTGAAAAACAGAGTACTGAACCCTGGATGGACACAGCTTCTGGCACCCCAGCACTCGGTCTGCTTGGTGACAGAGTTCCTGAAGAAAGGTGTATTTCCATTGGGGGGCTTTCCATACTAAGGGCTTTTAAGATGGGACTTAGTTATCTTTGCAAAGGGGACGTAGAAAGAGAGAGATAGAAAGATTCCAGATTCTAGGCCTTGCCCTAAAGGCAGATCGTGGATTCCCAAGTTTTTCCTGACCAAGGTGCTCACCAAGAGCTTTCACAGCAGTCCCAGCCAATTTATTACTTATTGCAAACCATCTGAAAACAAGCTCAAAGATACAGAAGGTAAATTAAAATTCTACTTAGAAACCTCAGACAGGTGCCTTGGGAAGTCATTTATCTGCTCTAACACTTTGTGAACGCTGTTTATGTAATTCTTGAAATCCACATGCATTGTGTATGTGATGTATATATAAAAAGCCAGCAAGATGCAAAGAACCAGTAGCCAGAAATGCAGACCACTTAACCACCAGTCCTAACCTTGGGCTGTCAGTTTTAGCTGACAAACAAAAACACTATCCCTGCCCATGGACGGCCTCTTATTTTATGCAGTGAGTGCAACTTCCTGGAAAAAGAATGCTAACAGGGGAGCAGAAGGGCAGTGTTTACAATTCCATCTGCTAGGAAGCATTTGTGAGAATTTACTGAAACCATGCAACTGAAGGAAGAAAGGGAGAGTTTTACACTTATTTCTAGGTAACTGTCTGCAGGTATAAGAGGCTTGGGAAAAAAAGGAGGAAGATTTTATTATAGGGAGCCCAGCAATACAGGAGGAGGATAGCATGGGCAGAAATGGAATCCCTCGGGGCTGGCTTCAGAGCATCCTCAAGTTGGCTCTTCTAAAAGCCAGGCTCCTTGTCCCCTTCAGCGTGCTCAGCAGGACCTGGAACTGCACGGCGCTGTGCAGCTGGAGCAGCGGGACAGGGAGCTGTGCAGCCTGAGCTGCCCTTGCTCCTCTGGCCGTGCACAGGAGGCAGCGCGGAGCAGAACGGCAGCAGGGCCCCGCGTGTCCCCGGGCTCGGCTTTTGCAAAGCTTCGGCTCCACGGAGACGCGGGTCAGGCGGAAAACTCTAACCGTTTATTAAGGGAAAGCCAAGCCAAGCGCTGAGCTGGGAAGTAAAAAAGGGGATGGGCAGGGCCTGAGGGCTGCAGGGAGGGAGGTGCCAACAGGGAGAGAGATGGCAGGAGCTCCTGGAGCATCCCACAGGCTCAGCTCTGAGCAGCTAGAGCTGTGCCTGGAGCTCCAGCAGGGCCATCCTGCTCTGCAGCTGCTCCCATCTTCAATGGGCTCTGGAAATCCCCGAAGGACGCCACAGCATCTGATCCAGCAGACGAACGAAGCTCTGCAGATCTTCTTTGGAAGGTCAGCTGAATCAGAATGCTGGCGCAGGATGGGCTCTCATGTTCCCGCAGGGCTTGCGGAGCTGGAAGAGAGAGGAACAGAGGCACGGTCAGAGGCCAGATTGAGGGCATCCAAGGAAAGCCTCCTGCCAGGGCCAGGAGGGAGCGGGAGACAAGGGCTTGGGCCGGAAGGTGCTGGCCACGGATCCCCCAGGTGTCCCTGGCTTCTCCCGGGGCTCTGCCCCGCCGCCCCCCGTCGGCACAGCGGGCAGAGCCCGGCATGTGCAGCTGCGGGGCCGCGGCAGTGCTGCATCCTGCACTCGGTTCTGAGGTTTTCATGTGGCAGGGCCCAGGGGAGAATGAGGGGTGGCGGCCAGCGTGTTGCCCCCGAGTCTTGAAGGTGGAAAATTGAGAAAAATCTTTGAATGGTTCCAGTTTGTTGTAATTTTTTACGTTTTTTTGCCAAACTCTGTTGTTGTGTCACATGTAATGACAGTGCTCCTGATCACTAGTACATTCCCTCACTACAATTTATGTTGGAGTGATTAGGTTAAAGAAAAATATCTTTTTGAAGCTTCTTCAGCCATAAAGAATTTCCAATTAGTTCTTCATGTAAAGAAATGTTGTATCAAATAACCTTTTTTAACTTTTTGCTTCCTAAATATTTAGAAAAATAATTTTAAAGTTACTAAGATATTTTTCTGAATATACTTTCATATTATATTGGCTTAGCCCTACTATATTATTGGGCATTTTAATTCAAGTTACACAAAGCCATCAGTGAAATTAAATTTGGTCATATGGAGAAGTGATACTAATAAGGCATTGCTATTTATTTTTCTGCTGATTTTGAAACCATTTAGTCAGTATGCAAAGAACACCAAACTATTAAGTTATCGCTTGATCTTTTGAATGGAAAGAAAGTACACAAGTGTGGGACTAACTCTGGAGAGCTTTCTTTGTACCAAGGAACTCTACAGGTCTAATGGCCATGTGCACCATAAGGATTTGGCACACGACCAGTAACTCAAACACACCATTTTTACTCCTAGCTATTCCTCCTGTCTAACAGAACTGGAAGATAAAGACCATATTGCCATAAAGCGATTATCAAAGAATAGACATTTTCAGAGGCTCCACAGGCTCCAGTCCTCCTGATAGAGACTGATCCTTGAGCTCCCTGTTGTTACGGGAGAACTTCTGTCCTGGGTTCTTCGCTGCACTTGTTACAAACAAATCACAAGCTTGATATTTTGTTTTAACACACATTTAAACACACGTTTTAACCAGTTAAGCTTTCTTCATTGTAACAGAAAATGGGCCGCTTCAGTCTGATTGCTGAAGTCTGTTTGTAGAATTATTTGCAGTTCTAATTCGAGCATTGCTTGCAGCTTGGAGAAGCTGTGCGCTGATAAACTGGTTTGATCCCTGTGAAACAGAAGCTAATCCTGTGTAGGGTAATGGAATGAGAATTTTTTCTAAAAATCTTACAAATCTTTCTTTTCTATAAAATTTCATCTTTACATAGGATAGCTCCCTGGGCGGCTTTCTATTGAAATTCCAACACCTTTACAACATCAAAGAGATTCTAGCTGTGTCCTCACTGTTGGTATTTTGTGAGGCTCCTGCCAGCATCTGTAAAGCCAGTGCAGAGGGACTACATGGAATGGTGTTCCTGTTCTGTCTACAGGCTCTTAGTGGAACTGGGCCTTCATGAAAGGAGTCCTTTGAGGAATTTAACCACATTTAATTTGGCTTGATGAATTTCTACAAAAGTCTTTCACAGCAGGACATTTACGGAGATATCTTGGTGACACCTCTACTCATTTTGACTCCAAGACAAAGGAGCCTCAATGACTTTACTCAGCAAACAAATTCTGCAGCTTTTTTCAAAGCACAACTCTTACCACTTGGACTTCACACTGTGCCATAAGTTGAAAGAGTGCATAGAAACACTCTGCAAGCCATATCACCTCCTGAGTTGTTTAACAAATTGCATGGTCAGCAGCTCCAAGATCCCACTTTGGGCATAATTAACATCATTAGAGGTTAATTACAGCTACCCATACAGCAAATCAAGCAGAGGGTAAAACTAATCTGAGCAGTTTAATTATTAAAAAATTATGTTACATAGTCAACGTGATAATCACCATGCAATAGAGTTTATACCTTTCTAAAAACACATTCTGAAATTTCACCTATTCTGCAAGATTTATGTGCAGGGAATTTTATAAAAGCTGTTGTAAAATCAGGTAGAAAGGCTGCAAATACTCCTAACCACTTATTAGCAGCTGCACAAATAATGCAACAGAAGAACAGGTCAATGATGAACCTTTATCATCTGAAAAGAAAATTTATCTAAATTTGGTTGTGATGATGCAGGGGTTTTCACTTTACAATTACTGATTTCCAAAGTGCAGTTGCAGTGCTTTCTGTATTAACCCCCTTCCTCCCACATTCTTCAGCCCAAGCTAGAAGACTTTCAAGATCTTACTGTTTTTTCCCTGTCATAAAACTTGGCTCTAAATTTTTCAATGAATGGAGAAAAATAGATTGTGCTGTGTTGCTTTTTAAATGCTCTGTACATGGAGCAGGTAAGTGTTACTCTGGTAAACCATTAGAGTATCTTCAAAATTAATTTAATGCTTTATCTCTTCACAGAGAATGAAAAAAGAACAAGTATGAGAAAAATAAGGGAAGGAATCTGTCTTGCAAGTCCTTGAAAGCTGATAAGACTAGGTTGGCTTCCTAGTGCATGTAATTTTTACATGTCATCTGGAATTTCCAGTCAGTCCATAAAATTACCTTGCTCATCTAGATGCAGGCATTCAAGGTGCTATGGCCCAGGGATTTATCACCAAATGGAGTAATTATGTATTGCTATTTAAAGATTTCTTACACTAAAAAGTGAAATTATTACTGTGCTGCAAGATCCTTCCTATGGCTCTTCCAATTTGCTGTTGTATCTGTCTTGTCACTAACTACAAATGCTACATTTTGAGAATGCTACTGGATACAGAAAAAATGAGCTTGAAGTTCTCAGAGAAAAAGGAGATAACCCTACAGATGTGCTCAGTCAGATAACCAACTCAAACATTTGCATGTACCTCATGAATTTTGGCTTCTGAAGCAATTGAACCAGAGAACAAAAAACTTCAGAAATAACTTTGTGAAATACTCAAACAGATTTCTCTGCAGCATCCTGAGATGGAAACGCAACATAGGAATCTTCAATCCATGTTTACATAGGTTTTCTTAAACAGTACATAACTGACACATCTAAAAGCAGGATGTGACAGCTCCGGGGCGCTGGAGGGTGTGTGCAGTGCCCTTGCATTGCCCTTGTGGTAAAACTTCACAGAAATGACCACACGGGGGAAGGCTCTTAAAGAAGTGACTCACAGAATTCCTGAGGAAACACCACGGATTGATTTGTCTCAGTCCAACAGACTACTTCTTTTATATATATATATTTTTTTATTATTATTATTTTTTTCTAGCAGGAAAATTTTTCTAAGAGTGCAGAATTTACTTTGCTGGCAATGAGATTTACTACAAAATACCCAGCATGCTTCTGCTTATTTCAGTATGTTAAAAGTGATTGTTAGTGGCATATTTAAGAAATACTCCCTCCCTCATCTGGACTGATTTCTAAACTTTGTGAATGTATTTATAAAAAAAAAATAGCTTTTTTCTTCCCTTTATAAAGGCCAGTAGCTGCCTTGAGTATGAATAAGCAGGTCAGATGTAGGTACTGCCAGGAGAACAGGGAGTGCTGCTGCCTCCAGCTTTATGGCTACCTGTTGCTCATGGAAAAAGGTCTGCATTTATCCTCTCATACAGTCACTATATAATAGAAATAAAAGGCATTATTGCCTCTTTTTGTTCCCCAGTTCTTTCATTTCACAGGAAGAATGGGTTAGGCTGACATGCAGATCACAAGGAAGTCAGCTTATGGTAGAAAAACCTAAACTTGTGTGATGAAGAGATCTTCCTGTTGGTTGAATAAAATATAATTTTCACAAAAAAATACTGGTCTGTATGCTAACAAAATCTAAAACAATAAAAAGACTAAAACTAATATAAATTATGGTAAGGAAATATTTGTATTCAGGTCTCAGAAATATAAAATAATAATAATTTTTAATTTACTATAATTTATTTATAATTCTGAGTAAAACATTTAACCAATATTTTTATTCTGGGGGATAAGAAAGAGAATGCTTAACAATTATCATTAAAGGGAAACACAGAGTATTTTTTCCTCCATATAAACAAAAAATGGAACAGTAGAACATTTTGGAATCTCTTTCTCCATGATGGGAAACATAATGGGGTTTTGTTCTCCAGCCAACATCTTTTACTCTTCCTATATTCTTCTAATCCATTGGAGCTTACTTGCATGAAAGAGCAGATTTATTCCCCAGAATCTGGAATTTAAGATGTAATTAACTGAGAAAATGACCACACAGTATAGGGCAGAGAAGCAACTTACAAAACTGTTAAAATTGCTAAGAAAATTCCTAGCACAAACAAAGCATACTCCTAGGTTCCTTTTTGTGCCTTCGGGATAAAGGAGGATGTGATTTACAATATACTATTTGTTATTTTGGTTTCTGTATTTTACTTACTAGTTGTATCCAATTCAGATAACAGATCTGCTTCCCTGTCTTACTGCTTGTTCTGTTCTTTCCTTAGAAAAGCCTAAGAAACCTTACTTCAAGGGATAACTTTCCACTGTGAGTAATGCTTTTTGCTGCCACTTTCCAATTTAATTATCACTTGCTAATAAAAAAGAAAACCAGTAAAAAGTTAAACAACAGTAAAACCTGTACTCCAGAGAAAATTTTTTACAGCAAAAGACAAGAGAAGTAACAGAGCTCCATTACATTTGCTGCCTCCTTTAACATTGCTTCTGGCTAAGTGGAAGGAATCTGGATAACAAGGTAAACTGAGGCAACCTGAAATCTTAAATAAATCAGGGAACATGGGGTTAGAAGGCTGCAAATAATTTCTAATAAAAACCAAGAACGAACTGAAGTGCTGATTCTTTTTTGCAAAGAAATGGAGATCTATGTGCATTTTTAAAATGGAAAAAAATAGTGTGTCAAATTGTCTTTCAAATTGTCTTCAAATACACTTTAATTCTGACTTCACATTGTGTTGCCTGAGGTTTTCAAGCATGGAAAAGAACATGTTGTGGGTTTAGGCTTGGATAGTTCCAGCCCTTTCACGATGGGTCTTAAACGCAGGGTTGGCTTAGACACCTGCTTGGCTTAGGGCCCTAATGAGTTAATTAAGCAATTCATGGTGGCTGCACTTCAGCAAAGGACAAAAGCAGGTATTAAACCTTAGCTCATTTTTAAATGCTCTAAGTAAATTAAGGTCAAGTGCAGTCGTTAAAATCTTCAGTGAAGAACCACAGGGAATGCAAGGTCAATGAGTTCCCTGGCTGTGCTCACATTTCCTTGAGGGTCACCCAGAGCTGTGTGGCCTTGGAGAGGCAGCTCCTGCCAAGGAGCTGGGAGTGAGCTGGCCAGGACAGCCCAGAGCCACTGCCCAGGTAAACAGTGCTGCCCAGGGATGCAAGCATTCAGATGGGGAAGAGGCAGAGCATGGAGCACGACACTCCCCAGGGCGCTGGAGGCGCCTTCACCAGAGCAGATTTATAATAAGCCAGATGGACACATGATATAGAGAAAATGGCATGGAATCTGTGCTCAACTCTCATCAATTCATAGCTTACCTAATTTTGGGGTAAGCAAATAGCTATCACTTAATTTTAGCATCTCTAGCCACTGATATTTATGAATTTCTCTCTTGCACCTCCCCATCCGTGCACCTTTTATTGTTTTCTAGGATGTATTTTTTATAATATTGAATTTTTAAAAATAGCTTTCTCTTACCAAACACACACAGAAGGCAAACCCTATGAGCAAACTGGTAATAAAATTAAAATGAATCCAAATAGAACTTAATTCTCTGAAATCAGTTTTGTTCCACTGCATTTAGCAGTCTGAAATAAAAGAAAGCGTGGTTCATAATTAAAAAGGAGATCTAATGGAAATTGAAAAACAGCCTCAATTTCCATCAAAAGGGAGGAAAACCAGTTTTAGACATGAAAATTTGTTTTTTATTTGTATCATTAAATAGCAAACGCTTAATAGGATGTTTTGTGGAATGATCAAAGTTATTTGGGACACAAATAATGCATAAAACTCTTGCATGACCTGCCATGAAGAACATGATAACCTGCTTTTCTGTGCTTATCAGCATGTAGCTGTCTAAATGAGCAATATTCTAAAACACTGGGATGGACCATGGCATCTGGAAGAAAAGTGAGCCTACACAGCTAAAAACTTCAGGAGTTTTATAAGAGAGAGTGTTTGGAACCCAAAAGGCATTTCTAGGATTGCAGGATGCAAAGCTGCAGGTCAGGAAATGCCACAGATTATAAATATGTGAACTGACAGCAAAGTCCCAGAAAGGGATACGAGCTGTTTGAACACTCGAGCTGAGTGAGATTCCTCAAGAACTCATTCTACCTGTGTTTCAGGGACTCTGCCAAAAAGCTTTTCATTCTCCTGTCTCCTAAGAGCCCCAGCAGCTGTGCCTTGGTGCATGCTCTGGATAGATGCATTGGATACAGCTAACAAATCTCCAGGCAATGGGATGGGGTGCAGGGGGGCAGGGTTGCCAGAGAGAGATGAGACTCCAGGAAAGAAAAGGAGAAAGCTATTCTGAAAAAAAATGTTGTCAAAGAATTTTCATCAGTGTTTTCACCAGGGCTGCAGAAACACATGGATTTTCTCATGGCACAGTGACAAGATCCCATCCAGAACAAATTCTGTGAGAAGGACTGAAACCATTCATTTCAGTTTAAACTTATCTAACCTTTCTTTTTCCATCATAATGATAATGCTTGCTGCTTCACCTGTCTTAGACAAGCTGGTAAGATTCCCTCCTGCTAGAAGACTCACATGAAACATCCCATTACTGGACACTGTCACACTACCCAAATTTTGTGAACTATAACAATGACCATGATCATGGGCCCTTAAATGGATTCTACATAGCTCTTAAAAAATTCTCTTTTTTTCATGTGAATTTTTTATAGTCTTGCACCACAATTTTGTGTTTTTCTGGTTCTCTTTCCTGTTCAAAAATTCCTGTAAAGAAAACCCCAAAACAAACCAAGCAAAACAAAAAACTAGCACTTTACTCCTCTTGAAAACAGTATTGACCTTTGTTTGGCTTTTTATCCAAATCACCATTCCTTTAGGAAGTCATGATAGATGAAGAGCTGTTAATTTCCAGACGGGATGCAGGACACATTTTGCAGATAAGCCTGACTCCATAGCAGAAGCCATCAGTTTTAGATAAACTAATATAGTCCAGTGACATGGTTTAAAAGCCAACTCTTATGGGTCTTTTTACTTCTTTTTGTTGACAGCCACAGTGGTCTAAGTCTGTTACTGACTTGGCTATGATATTTGATTTACTTCCATTCACAAGGCTCACAAGAAACAAAAATTCTTTGTATTTAACAACACAAAATGAAAATGATGATTTCAAGTGTCAGAGCTGCTTCTCCCTCTGCCTCTCCCAAATTTCCTATATGCCCTCCAGAGTAGGAGTAAAGTGACTTATGAACGTCTAATTCCTGCAAATTATGCTTTTAGGATTCAGCAAAATAAATCTTATGGCAAAAATTATGAAACAGCAAGACAATATAGCTCATTTCTGTGCCTTTTCACAGCCCCACAGGAGGTCATTGAGATCACAGCCCACAGCTTCAGCATCATCTCCCTTCGTTTGCATTTTATCTCATTTTCTTTCCTCTGTCTTGGTACTTACCATAATTACCTTGCAATGATTTTTTGACAACTACTGTGAATACAGGGAATATGGGCAGTACAGTGGCTTTTGCAGACCTAAAATCTCAGAGGCTGCCACCATGAAATATTGTGCAAAATAAGAGAGGAAACCCTCCGGTTTGCAGCAGAGAACCTCAAGCTAGCAGGTGGTTTATCTATCAGCAATTTTTTTAGTTTTACCCCAGGGTTTCTGGATGTGCTCATTTGTCACCCCTCATTATTTATAGGCATGCAGTTTGATGCACAGTACAGAATTGCAGTTCAGATCTGCCTGCTGGAACAAGTTAAAGCCTGTGGTCCGTGACATCTTCTTGAGGAAACAGCAGAATTCAATCAGTGAGAAGTGATGCAATGCTTTTAATAACATTTAATTGGTAATGGGATGTTCTAGGAGTAAACAACTGTTAAACAACATTGATGAAAGGTCTGTCAAAAGGAGAATACATTGTCTGATAAACAACTGTCTGG
>JAYDZK010000274.1:28985475-29025475 GCA_034509185.1 Euphonia xanthogaster
GGGCAAATATTTCAATTGCTCCAGTCTAGTCAGACATGCTGTGTCTGAGTAATTCCTGAACCCGGTCTTTTAAATTGAGCTGGGCTGGCTTCCAGACAAGAGCAAATCTAT
Source organism: Euphonia xanthogaster (assembly GCA_034509185.1). NCBI lineage: Eukaryota > Metazoa > Chordata > Aves > Passeriformes > Fringillidae > Euphonia > Euphonia xanthogaster. The sequence goes on from JAYDZK010000274.1 coordinate 28,985,587, forward strand.
CCTCTGGGTTGCACAGCTAAAGACCTCAGTGCAGAGCTGTGATCCTTGTTCCTTATGTCATTTCCCATTCTTTCAATTCCTGGCGTTTTATGTTACAGCACTCTTTTTGTTGCTGTTGCTTTAATCCCCCAGACGTGGCTATATTTAGAAAGCAGTGGAATAACTAAACTACTGTACAGGGCTTTGCTTCTTCATTACAGATTAGGATTTCAGTTCTCCAGAGCTTCATATGTGGGACACATTTTTGCAGGATTTCAGAGTTACTCTTTAAATGCTTGTAGGATTTAGTCACAGATAAACTTTAACTGAAATTTTCTTAGTCTGCTGGCAAGATTAAATACTCACTATGATCTGTGCCTTTAATGGAGAAGAAAAAGAGTGAAAACTTTCCACAGCTTTTTATGATGATCATATTTGTATGTCCAGTGTCACTTTATTCGAGAATTTACATTCATGTTTACAGTTATAGCATCTTTCCAGTACCAAGACAAAACTTTCAATTCCCCCCTCAGGGTTATTAACCTCGAGGAAACACATAAACAGAACTCTCCAATCTCACTTGTTACTGGTTTTATGCAGAGAAGGTCAAATGCAACTTTTGTTCACCTAATGATATGTGAAAGTTAAAGTAGCTGTGCCTTTACATTTGTCATTGCTGCAGAAACTCTGTTTTGAAAACCTGATGTTGTAAGACATAAACCAATGAGAATGGGATAATACCCATGTGGGGTTTTTTTCGCCTAATCTATTATGTGAGTAAACACAGATATAGATATATATCTATATATCTATATATCTATATCTATATATAAAACATTTAAAAATATTTCATATTGCTGGTAGCATTTTTGCCATTTTTTAATATAAAAGAAGTATTAACATACTCTATAGGTAGTAATTTCAGGGCACGTTTCTCTTGATAAAATTACCAGAACTATCAAATAAAGGACAAAAATCTGGACTAAATAATGTTCTTATGCTTAAAGGCATGTACCCTTCGAAAGTTTTGCAGGATCCAAGTGGCCTGGGTGTCACTATTGGAAGTGACTCAGATGTTTAATGATCTGTATGTCTTGGACTTCCAGGAAGAGTAATGTGCTACCCAAAGATACATGCAATTTTAATATTTCCTTTATCACAGAGATGTAACTCTTTACATTGTATTAACATGCCAGTAAGACAGCATCCAGCTGGGATGCAAAATAATCTTTTCTTCTCTTTATTTCTAAGATTGGAATTAATCCCTGCATTAGATAGTGACAGAATTTATTTTGGGGATTAAATTTGCTCAAAGCCTTTGTTCATAGGAAATGCAGCTTGTGATACAGAGATGACACCAAGCATTATCATAAGCTAATAAAAAGAGAGATAATAAGGACCAAATCAGTAGAAACAAATTTCAAAGGTAAAATTCCCTCTGCCTGCAAATTTTCTTTTTCTCTCCCCTTTGCCCTTGTACCCTTCCTGCTCTACTTTTAGATTCAAACTCATTTCTTCACCATATTATTTTAAGGAGTCGATGAAAACCTGATAACCCCCCTTTGCTGAGGCAGAAGAACTAATTGCTTTTTGTTCACTATCTTGGCTGATGGGTGAGAAACTAAAACCCAATTCATCCAGTAATTGCTACGTTCATGAAAAACACCATCAAAGCCTTGATGCGTTTCACTGTTGTGTCTTGGGAAGGCTCATGTCTAATTCTTTTGCTGATATGGCTCATAATATAGTCCTCTGACTCTTCTATTTGCTCTTGCAATTACAAGGGTTCTTATTCCATTGTGCATATTCCTCTGAACTAAGATTAGCTTAACTGAACTTCCTTTGAAAACCTGGCTACCCATCAAATGCACCAGGCCTAATGCATTCTGCAGCCACGCAAAATCAATGAACAGCACCATTTTCTGCTTCCTGCAATGATCAATAGGATTCACATAATGGGTGGAAAATTTTTAATCATGACAGCCCAGCATCTAGCTGGCATAAATCTTCCCTGCATTATAACCTCTCCATTTCCCACCAGTGCAAATTTGCAGGTATTGAATAATATTTATGTAGCAGATACATTATGAAAAGCAATACAATTAGAACTTCACACTTCAGTGATGATAGGTTGAGATCCCAGAGGCCCATTTCCTAGACAATGTACTGGCTTCCATGTTCCAAATGCAAAATCCTTTTTTTCTCCTGAAACTATGATTTTTGCTGAAGCTATACTTCCCTGGATCAAATCTGACATGGCTCAGGAAAATGCCAATTCAGGTTGACCATCTCTAAGAATAAGTACATTTGAATGAGAAAATAATCTGCCACCAAAGAAGCAGTTCCTGTCTCTGTCATAATTTGCTTTTCCTTCTCTGTCCTGGCTCAACTGCAAAAATCTCTTCCTCTGAAAAGCCAGCAGGGAAGAGGAAAATCAGCTGGTACTGTCCTCATTGACAGTGTGACCTGAGGCACAGGTGATTGTTACAGGCTCAGTCAGCTCCCACAGGTACAGAAATGGAAAGGAGGTAACTCTCCTCTGTGTTTTTAATAACAGTCTACAAATAAATGTGTAACTGCAATGTTAAGGATTCTGGCAAAATTGTCTCTAAGTCATGTGCATATTTCTAATTTACTGTTTTTTCAGGGCAAGTACAAAGGAAACTCCTTCCATGAAAATCCAAAAAAGACTTCGGTGCCTAGAAAAAGTTTCTTAATTTTAAATGTCAGGACCACCCCTCTGTTAGGGTGTGCCAGTGCCTTTCACTGCTCTTTGAGTCTACAGATCTCAGGCTTTACCCTAAACTGAAAAACAGAGGAGCCTCTGTGGCACAAAGGCTTAAAAGGGTGAAACAGCAGCTGAACTCTTCTGCAGGTCCCCCTGAGACACAACCCACCCTTCTGCCTGGTTCTGCACCCTGTGGCTCCTGCTGCCAAACCAGAGCCAGCAAATTACCTCTTACACAAGACAGTTAGACAAATCTTTGCAGTCATGTTCTAGGAATGGATTTAATTTTCATCATCTGCCATTATGTTATAATCACAGCCCTATACATGGTTTAGTGCCAAGCTATTTTTTTTTTGTCCTTGCCAGAGTATTATAAGAATATCTTTATGACTCCTTATGCTCAGTGAATCAGAATGATGATTCCTTGTGATCTTAGCACGGAGCAGGTTTCACTGGGTACAAACAGAAGTGCCAGCCAAATGTGAACTGCTCAAAACTTACACTGGTAAATAGTATTCAAAAAGTCAAAACATTGTGTCACTGCTCAGGTCTGACATTTGCTTGTGTTATAAAAATGAGAAATTGGCAGGGGACAGCACAGTTTCAGACCATTCTTATAATAATCACAAAAATACAACTGAGAAAAGCAAAGGGTATGTGATAAGCACTACATTATCACAGGATCACAACTGGAAATGGGTACATATTTGCAGAGGTTTAGAAGGAAAGATTCTCTCCTTCTCCCTAATTTTTGCAAGATTTTTCTGAAGGACAAAGTATTAACTTGCAGCTTACAGTGAAGACACATGAATATAATTACTCAATATAGATATAGGATTATAGAGAGTCCACCAAGTATCTACAGATAGCAAAAGGCTCTTTAATATTAAAATGGAGGGAAAAGAGAGGCAGAAACTGAGTGACTGTTTGGCAATGTGTTCTGCTGTTACTTCTAAATTCTCATGTCTGATTTGGAATGAGAAATGAAAAGCCTCAGACCCTCTTTAATCAGAAATTTGAATTAAAACTGTACAACCTCAAAGTGTCTCCTGTAAGTGGATGCACTTCTTGGCCAACAGTCTGTATTTGAAACTGGAGCTTTTCTCTTCAGCACTGCCCTCTGTTGGGATATGGCATGGGAAGCAGAGCCTGCCTGAGCCATCTCTCTCTGAACTGGGCACAGAGGAAGGCCACATGGCACAGGAGTCCAGAACAAATTCAATCTGCAGTTTAAAGCCAGTTTAACAAAGGAGTGTTGGATTTCTGCACTCTGTGCTGACTGCTTGTCAGTAGATATCATTTATACTGTGGTGTACATATCTGGTATTTAGTCACTCTTCCATTGTCTGTTTTTCTCCAAAAGCTCTTTTCTGCATGTCAGGCTAACTTTTAGCATGAAAAATGAAATATCCACAGTACTAACCAAAGGAAAAACATCTGCCTGCCCATGCAAAGATTCTCCTGACCCCTCCCTGCAGACATTCAGACTAGGGGAGCAGTCAGGCATCTTCTGATGTCATTAAATGACTGCCTCTTCTTGATCTTCAACTTGGCAAATTAATGACTGTACAGGCCCAAGATGATAAAATCTACACATCTGTTGACAGTGACAAAAATTTTCTATACTATTAATTAATAAATTACACAAGAAATGGGCAAGTTTAGCACCATTTAAATTAAAGGTGTTAAGTTCTGCCTGTTGTCAATTTTGCTATGTGGACAAATCTCCAAGTACTGATAACACTTAGAAATGTCCCTTGTAACAATGTCCAATTTTAGCTTCAATCCTGTTGTTATTTAGCTGACTAAATTATTCATGTGTGCATGAACATGCACAAATACACACAGACATATGTAGCTACTTGGGCTACAAACATACTAAACACAATATATGTCTGTCTTCTTCCTGCTTCATTTGCTGTATAATCTTTGCCAGGCACTAATTTCCTCTTAACATCAAGAAAAAAAAAATAATTGCAATGTTATTTTTAAAAAGGGCAAGATTAATATGCTAAAATACATTGCTAGCATCATTTCTTCTCTCCATGCTCCAAGTAATCCAAATGTTTCACCCTCCTTTATGTTGCACATTAATTGAGGCTCCATCAGAGCTGGAAAGCTACAGTGCTACAGTCTAGACAATATAAAACACCACCCAGAAATGACAGTGCCTGCTGGAAAGGCTTTATGTTCTGCTAGTCCTTTTTGTCATTATAACTAATTATGTAGGACCAAATAAGCCTGCAATATTAGCTCAGCACTCTGGGGTTCCTAGAAATGGATGCTCCCTGTGATGCTGTGGATATTAGAAAATGCAGTTTCACAGTTTTGTTGTCAGCAGGGTCAGGTGGTCTATTAAATACTGTCAAGGAGGAGAAAGGACAGGAAAAGAGGAGCAAGTTTTGGTGATACAGCTTGGCTCTCACTGGCACTTTCTACTGCTCTTTCATTTTTATTATAGTTTTTCCTTGGTAATGATATATGAACAGAAAGAAATTTCAGTCTACAGCCAGCTAGCTCAGTGAGATGTTTACAGCCAGTCTCAATATAGTGGGGACAGGGGGAAGCTCTTTCAAGGAGGAGAACATTTCCTGAGAATACTATTCCGTATTAACTTCAAAAAAATAATAGTAGTTTAAAAAAAAGAAATATCTTTGGGAGAAAAAAAGAAACTGAAACCTTTTCTATTTATATTTTCTGATTTCTGTGCCTTTGAATCCAAATTAAATTGTTTTTCAGGAATTCTAATATTTTTATAAATATCAGGTTGTTTTCCCAGAAACCTTATTTTCTTTATTGAAAATGTTTTTTGAAGCAAAACTCATTCTGTCAATAACACAAAAACATATGAGACTATGCTGAGTACTGAGAAATACATAATGGCTTTCTCTTTCTTAGATGTTTTGCCTTTGATAGAAGTTAAGCTGCACTTTCAGTAGTTTGCAGGAAAATAATGGGTTTTTGTGCTATTGGCATTGCCAGGAATTCTGTGTTGTTATTGGTGACACTTTCTATGAAATGTTAAAAACTATGTTTGTTCGTATTAAGGATGAGATTCACCAATAATCTGGAAGAAAACAGACTCTCCTGATGGCATATCTAAGGTAACAGCAATTGGAGTGGGTGTAAAATCCCCACATTTCCTTGATTATAGTGTGCCAGTTGCCCAGATTTGTTTCCCTGTAGCTGAAGCTGGGCTTCCACTGGCTTCATGAACTCCTGGAAAGTGAGAAGCTACAAAACAGGTCCACAGCTACATCCAAGCTCCATTTAGTGCAAAATGCAAAGATGTTTGCATCTGTAAACCACACCTGTGTGCCACAGGAGTTACCAGCAGCAGAGGCTCTGGCCACTTGTGGGCAGGAAGGGATGGTTGCTGCCATGAGTGAGAAATCACCTGAATCTGCAGAGACCACCTGAAATCATCTAACCCTGCAGACAGGGTAGGATCTGTGTGACCAGTGGTTGGCACTGGCCCAGGGTATTTTGAATCAAGCAGGCAGACAAATCTGCTCTGCCCTGAGGAACACGTGCATCATGCTTCTGACAAGAATATGTCACCATGTCTGCATTCCCTGTTAACTGCAGATTTGGGGCAGAATTACCAGTTATTCAGGTCCAGCTTGGTTTTGCCCTTCTGGGACTTACATCCACACACTGTCCTCCCTTGTACATCTGCAAGGCCAACTTCTGTTCTCCTTACTGAGCTCCCCTGGCACCTGCCTTGGCTCCACAAGCCACTCATCCCTGTTTCCAGGGATTCGTGGGAATGAAAGGAGCCCTGTTCATGTGCCTTGCCTGACCACTGGAATAAACAAGCCAAGGCTCAGCCTGGCAAGCACAGCCAGGAGATGATTGTTCAGCTCTGGCTTTTTACATTTTCATACACTAGGAAAGCATCTATAAATAGCCTTTGAGAAACATAAACGTTTTAGTATAATGGGATTCATGTTTAATGTGGGCAATGACTTCCTTTCCCCTTAGGATCGCAATTAAAATGTTTAGACAAAATTAAACAGCTTCTTGGGAAGATACAATGATGCAGAGCACAATATTTAAACAAGCTCCCAGTGCCTGACAGAAAATGGCTCTTTGCAATCAAGCTCCAAAAGGGGAGACAGCATAGCTGTTTATTATTGCTCCATATGCTGATGAAATATGGGCACTGGAGCACCAGTATCACAGGAGCTAATAGAAAAGAGGGATTTCTTGAGAAAATGACATTATTTGTTTCTGAAAAACAAATTGGTAGTTTTCTGAGGCAAGTTTGGGACATGTTTTCATTATTAACTAGCATCATGTGATTAGTCAACTCCAGCTTTGGCAAGACAGATTTTCATGTACAGAGCAGTTTGATAGAAATTGCTGCCTGCCTGTTATTAAAAAAAAAGCAAAAAAAAACCCAAAAAAACAAACCCAACAAACCCACAAGGTTTTAATCACAGCATTTTCTATCCTTGTAAGATCCTTGGCTCTGGCTGTAAAGCTCTTATGCAGAGCTCAAGCAGGGAGAAAAGATAATTGTGCAATGCTTTTATGAAGCTCCAGTTAATCCAGGAGCTAATCAGGGATTGTTTAGCCCTTGGCACAAACTGGGATAATCTCCATGCAGCTCTCACCTGTGCCCTTTTCCAATCCTTGACAATAGTTTGTTGTAGCATATCCAAATTCAGGTAATATTTTAGGAGGACAACTTGGAGTTTTTTCCTCTTTGCTACCCCTGCATTTAGGAAGGTTGGGAAAGGGTGTTACAACATGGGTTTCTTCAGCACCCTTTCATTCCAAGAGATGAGGGTGACTAAGAACAAGCACAAAGCCTCCAATTCCATCAGATGTTCAAGACAAAATTGATCTATGCTGGAGATCTTCACCATCTTAAAAAAAGGTAAGTTCAGAGCTTCCAAGTCTGATCTGGAATTATATGCAACACAGTCACAGAAGACACCTACTATTCAACTTTTACCATTTTGTTAGTTTAAGGCTTGCTATTCTGGTCACTCTAAACTACAGTCTTACTTTAGTGCCAGAAGGATTAAATCTTTTACATTTCATTAAAATTATTAAGCCTAGGTGGGTGACAATATATATGACTGCTGAGAACATAATCATGCTAAGGATTTAGATTTCAGAGAAATTCTGAATTTTGTCTGTACTTCTGCCAAGACCTAACGAGAAGAGGAAACAGACACAGCAAACAGAGACATTTCTGGTTAACCAGAGCTTTTTAATCTAAGCACCACATTGAGAAACTATAGTCTTTGTGTTGCAAACAAAGGATTTCAGGACCTGTTGACTTCTCTTAGTGTTGCTATGCTGTCAAAAATCTATACTGCCCTGGAGATATACTAAACAGCCAAGTGGAATCTGTGATTCTATAATGCTTTTCTGTTTCCACTTCCTTTCCTAATTTTGATTTCACTCATTTCATGCTGTGTGTGCAACCTGTCATGATGTATCTGTGGTTTCTGTCGTTACATATCCTTCTTTAATTAATGTCTATGGCCATGGTGAGATACATTTCCCAGTGCCAGCTTCTGTCTGACTGCCGTGTGCATTGACCTTGCTGACCTCACCTACATTTCCTTTCCAGCTCTTAAATGCCAGAACACCCATAACAGGCTGGAGCCTTGGAAGTACAGGGACATCTGTTTTCACAACTTGAGCTATCTTGGTTCCACCAGCACTAGAAAAGTGCTGCTTCCCTCTTGCCTGTGTCAGCTGTTGGATCCTTGCAGAGCTTGGTGAAGCCGTGCTGAGAGCAAGGCTGGTGCAGCCTGAACCCTGAGATTCAGCATGGGTCACGGTGCTGCTGCTTGCAGAGCTCCATGGACCCCCCAGCCCCCTGCCCATGGTGCAGCAGGGGGGTCAGCATCATCAGCATCCCTCAGAGCAGTGCAACCAGAGCCTGTGTCCAGCTGGGCTGTGCTCCTTCTGCTAGCAATGTTCTGCTTGCTGTATCTCACCACGAGGCTTCACCTCTGGTTTCTGCTGGCACCCTGCCCTCGTGGCCAGAGGGGAGCTCCTGCCCTGCCACCCAGCAAGGGCTCAGAGCTCCCCAAGGGCTTGGTCTGGCACATCCAGCCTCCTCATCATCCTCTCCACATCAGCCACTCCATGCTCCATAGGGCAGCACTTGGAGCTGGGATATTAGGGAGACGCTTGTCTTCACTTTGTTTTGAGCCTTGGCTAAATTTCTTGTTTGAACAAGACTTTTAAATACCTGCTGGAATATAGCACAACTTAATTGTTACTAAAAACCCCCCGAAACCTGCAGAAAGATCTAACAACCTAAGTTCTATGGCTTTTAAATGACTCAAGAAATCCATTCTTCCTAGTACATAAAAATGAAAATTTCATCGTATCCAGGCAGGTAAAAGGCAAGAAAAAATTATTAAAACTAACATGGCAAGAAATCACTAACTAAAAGTACTGAAGAATCATTAAAAATTAAAACCTCCATTTTGAAATAAGGAAGTGTCTGCAGAATACATTCACTTTCTGTAGTATTTTAGGCTTTGTCCACATACACAATGAATCATTCTTCCTCAGTATTTTCCTGAACATCTTTAAAAACTTCATAGCCCAGACAAGCATTTTTAAAAGTCTGACAACAAATGCAGATTGTATCACAAATACTCTTGTAAACTCAATAATGAAATGACTTGTATTTTCCATTAATAAATGCAAATCAAAATACAGCAATGAATTTTGAGGACAGAAACCACTAAAACACCATATATCCTCTAACTTCCAAGCAAAGCATTTAAAACATTACACAATTTCAATTATTCTCCAGTCCTCACTGAAAGAACTGTGCATGCATTATAGCCACAACCTAAATAGTGCTTTACTGAATGAAGCTACACAAGCAGAGGGAGCCTGCAGCTTGCTTGTAACACCAGGCAGGGGCTCTCTGGGTACCCAGCTTCTGCAGCTCTGCTGAATACCCCTGAAGTTCTGCAGCCATCCAGCTTTTATGGGCTGACATTGAGGGGCTTTGAAACCAAGATGTGGGTAGAAGGAACAGAGGTAAATTTACGAGCAGAATCATTCTGAGCTGTGGCTGTAAGCTGCCTGACCTGAACAGCAATATGAATTTTATTGGAATTATAGAAGCACAGGAGCACAGATGCTGCCAGCCCCTTCCAGAGCAATCCCTGACAGGAACACACCCTGCCACATCAGTCCCAGGCTGCTTGGTGAGGTACACAGTAAATAAAGACAGTGTTTTCTTGTGCTACCAGCCATTCTCTCTGGAAACCCTTCATGTAAACCTAGTGGTAGGAATCTGCTATTTACTAAACTCCAAAACATGCTATGAAAACAACTGCCTGCTTATGATAAAAAACCTCAAAATGCAAAACTGGGAGGAAATCTCCAGAAAGAAGAACTTTACTTTCCATTTTTTGTGATTCTTTAACACAGGTGTTCTTCAACAAGTCCTTATGAAGTGACAGTAATGATTTTGCAAAACTATTGCAAGACAGATTGTATATTTCTCTGGTTAACGATGTTACTCTGGAAATCATTTGAGTTATAAATGTCTATACTGTATATATAATTTCATTTATTTTAATATGTAATGTTATTTGTTAAGTAAGACATATAAGCTAAATATGCTAAATAGTCTAACAAGGAATTTGCATGCATGTAAAATTAAATGTATTATTACTGCAGTGTAATTTTTAATTTTATAAGTAATGTCCACAAAAAAAGAGTGACATCTATTGACAAGTTCCATGTTACTGTAGAGACAGCATCTGTCTTTGGTCATCTATGTTGATCTAATGACCTAAAAAGGCACATTAGTCTTTTACAGTATACATTCTTCAACAAAAACTATACATTTCTACTTTTCAACAGCTTGGATCCTTTATAAACACAGAACAATATGTTACTAAAACCTGAACAAAAAAGAAGTCATATACTCTAAAGACATAATTTTTCCAGATTGCAGGAAACCCCTTTTCCCATATCACTTTCAGGTGAAAGGAAGACTTGGTGAAGGTCAGCCTAATGCTAGGACTGATCACAACATTGCAAGTCAAATTTGGGGTGGGCGTTGGCCATCACTGTCTGCCCCACTGGTGCATGGATGGCATTTGGCTCATCACAGCATCCACCTTGTTTTCATCAGGAACAGATGGCAGAGGGGAAGAAATGAAAAGCAGGGCACAATGAAAGTAAGGTGGTTTTCCAAAAGGAGTAAACTGTCCAAGGTATTAATGTTTGCTAACATTGCCTCTCCAAATGAGCAGCCGTGTTTGGTTGCTACAGGGACAGTGTGCAAGCAGGAGCCCAGGAGAAGGTGACACTCTGGTCCCCAAGAGCCCCAAGGTGCCCCAGTCCTGTGGGAGAATGGAGTGGAGGCACAAAATTCCTTGACAAAGACATGTGCAGTGCTGTGTCAGTGCTGGCAAGGAGCTGTGTTAGAGCATTTCTCACAAGCTGGGGGTTACACCCCTCACCAGGTGTGCCAGGACCAGGACTCAGTGTTTGGGAGACACCTCACAGGGATGTGTAATGCCACTTAATTCCTGTCAAACCTACACCTATGATGTTAAAAACAACAAGGGCTTCAGAAAGGACTATTGCTAAAATGACTTCTAAGAAATGCTACAAAGTTGTTACAGAAAATACTGGACTGATTTTTGAATGAGTCATGACAGTCTGCTGAGGAACTAAAATACATTTTGTTTTCACAACAGCACCTAGATACCATCCTGATTCTTAAACAGGGCACATATTTGGAGGAAGAGAAATCATAGCTGCATAGGGTATATTTGTGTTTTCTGAGAAAGGAGAAACACCATATTTTTTTCCTTCAATCATATGTTCTTCAAGAGTGACCCTCCTTCCAATAGCTTGAGTTCAACAGAAATTGTCTTGGGCTTTTTGGGCTCCCCCAGCCCCACAGAAAGAAGGTAAGTCTGCCTCTTTTTGAGCCATTAAATCTTTGCTTGAAATTTTTCTAATGGTTGTGCCACAGCTAAAAACTGATTCAGTTATTTACCCCTTATTTGCAAAAACTTAGACTACAATTGTCCCTGCCCCTAAAAACTGTTGTGCTAATGTACATCCCATAACCACATTATCTGTTACCCTGAACATGGTAAGGAGCTGAAAGCTGTCTTCAGAGGTCAGCAGAAATATCTGCTGTTGCAGAGGAATAAAGAATTAATGCAGATGGTGACACTCTGTGCCCTTGCTTCAGCAAACAGCAGCAGTGATGGAACCACTCTATTCCTGCAGCCACAAATCATTGCAAAATTCACACTGCTTTTGCTAAGAGCAAAGAAACAACTCTGATTCTAGGGAAAGGTCTGAGCTGAGAGTCAGGAGTCTCTTCTGCTTCCTCCACACTTGTCCAGAGTCAAACTTGGACACAAGGTACAGTCTGAACCTGTCCCGGCCTCCAGATGCAGAAGGAATGAAATAACACCAGATAAAATGTAACATGGCTCATAAATACAGTCCTCTCATAAAGATTTAACAAGTGCAGGATAGCACCACCAGAGGAGACTAAAGACAAAAAATTAAACTATATAACTATGTAGAAGGAGTGGCAACAGACGACAGGGGAAAAAAAACCCAAACCTCTGAAACTGTACTACATTTAAAAAGTTAGACACAGGTACATATTTTGCTTCCAAAAGTCAGAGGTGTTAAAAATCAGACAGAAGAACCCTTCCAGTATCTGAATGTTATGACAATTATTATTTCTTAAAGGCAGAAATTACTTCATTTTATTGTCAAAGCATTACTGGTGCTGTTTACTCAATGCATAAGCATTGGTCTGCTTGCACTAGCACAGCAATCTTATGCAAAAAAGCTTTGATGTCTCAGTGATTGCAATTAATATTACACCCACTCAACTGCAAAGGCAGCCTGCCAGAGCTTTCTTTGCTGTTTGCATTCAGAGAATATTTTGGGCCAAACTGAATAATGCAGATTTAGAAGACTGAAATTTTAGTTCACAAAAAAATGCTTGAAGCTACAAAACATAGTAAGTGTAATTTTCAGGCAAGTGGTGACCATGTGCTTTCTTCACATTCTTCAGAGAAAAATGTCTTTTTTTTTTAAATCAGCCTGAATTTATTATTTGGGCATTTCTCTGACCACTGCATTTCCCCATCACACCTGAAGTTGATACCCTGACTGGCCCTTCCTTTCAGCTGATGAACTTCAAGCAGTGCTTCACTTCTTAAGGTTTTATCTAGCACAAATAAAAATTGGGAAGATTAATATACTTTACACAGGAGCAGGGGGATGTAGATGGGAAAGCCATCACCGAAATATGCAGTTAGAATATGCTTGCTTATTTTATTGTTTCCTGAGGGTTGTTCCTCTCCTCCCTTCCACTCCATCAGTACATAAATTATGTTTGCGCTTCCTTACACCCATTGAATACCAAACCTCCCACCACCTTCCTTCTTATGAAGATCATGAGTTAGAGAGCAATAACAGCCACATTCTCAGGCTACAATAGCAACATTTAGAGGTATTTGTCTTTTCCATTTTCTGACAGATCCATTACCAGTTCATTAGCCTTTAGTGGGTAGAGACATTCAGTAAACAAATGAAAGTAACTCCATTTAAGAGCTAGTGAGCTAAATTCAGCTCTCCTGCTCAGCCTGCTAATTACACGGAGTGCTGCGAGTGCACACAGAAACAGAGCCACCCTTTGCTGCGATTTTAGAACATCTCATCTTAGAATTCCTGAAGGGCAAGACACACAATTAGCTTTTTTTGTCAGTGGCTACCAAGATGTGAAATGGAAAACTAGTCCAACAGCATTTGTGCTACTCCATCTTGCTGTAGCCAAGAAAATATAGAGAATACGTGTTCTAAATTCAAAAGATAATTATCTTCCTCTCCACTCTATTCACTTGTTGAGGTGACAGACTGCTCCGAAGTACTACAAAAGCACAGTAGTTGAAAGGCCAATCTCTTGCTAATTTTAAGCTTAAAAACATTTTAAAAATACATGCAGGAGGAGTGGCACATGAAAACTAAGCCCAGCGTTGATATGCATGATACAAGTTATTCTGGATTTAAATAGCCCAGTATAAAAGCCACCAGATCAGGACACAGCATTACTTGTCCTTCTCTACATGCTTTTGTCTACCCTACATTCAGGCTTTACAGAAACCAGGGACCCAATCATTTTCTAATACTTGGACAGTAACCTCCTCAAGATAATTGCATTAAATAAATTTAAGTTCATCAACACAATGGGACTTTACCTTAGCTAGAATGGGGGTAAAAATGACCTTTACCTTAGCTAGAATGGGGGTAAAAATGACCTTTACCTTAGCTAGAATGGGGGTAAAAATGACCTTTACCTTTTCCACCTAGTGTTCAAGTCAGGAGAAACAGAATTTAAAACATACTAGAAATCCAATGCTAAGTCCTTATTGCTAATAGCCATTTACTTTTTGTTTTTAATGAGTATTTGTCTTCGCAGTACTAAGTTTCTGTGCCACACTGGGGCAATGAGCAGGCTGCTTCTCAAAGTTTAGCAAGGAAGCAGGTTCACAGCCTGTTTCCCCCAAGAAGGCATTGAGAGTAAGGTAGTTACTATGCAGAGCTAATCTAAGCCTGACTCAAAATTAATTAAAGAGTAGGAAATTGCAAGCACTTTTTAAGCTTAACTATTTTTACTTGGGGTGAAGTTGGAGGCAAAAATGACGATTCAACATGAGGAACCTAAGGTTTTCACTTATTTCAGACTGAGTAACATTGTTGGTGCAGATGCTGGCTGCACTTTGACAAAGCATGATGTACATATAGCAGAGAGATGCTTTTTGGGAAGATATGTTATTGCAAGGTCCTGTTGTAAAGATGCTTTTAAGAAGCTGTTGTCTCTTTTCCTAATTGATCACAGGAAGTGCATCTCTTGGAGAAGCAGTGAGAGCTGGGATCAATGACAGGCTAGTTTAATGCAGCTCTTAACAACAACCTGCAGAGATTAGGAGGCTGTCAGAAAGATAACACCAGAGATTTATAGATTGTTTTCTGAAGCCATTCTCAGCTCTCGTGGGTGCTCTGTTATGTTTCTCCATGCTTGGATATGTAATGTGTACTCCCCATACAGATGCAAGCTGTAGTTCTGTTTATGGAGAAAACAGCCTTGCACCTTTCTGTGCTGCTGGACTCCCAGCGCCCTGGGAGAGCAGGAGGACGCGTCTGGAAGCCAGGCCAGTTCAGCAGTTAGGATGGCTGGGGAATCTGAGTCAGAGCTGCAGTTCTTCCTGTCACTTGAGTAGGGCATAACGGGCCTCATTCAGCTCCTGTAACGCCACTGAATCACGGGGCAGCATTATCCACAATGAGCCCGCTGGGTGCTGAGCCGGGCTCAGGTGCTGCCGTGCTTGGGTTTGAGGGTCCAGCTCCTGAAAGGCGCTCGAGTCCTCAGGGAAGGGCTCCCCTCCATCAGGCCAAGGAGAGCGTCTCTTTCCTCACATTCACAGCTTGAGAAAAAGTCAGGCTGAAGTGCACCGAACAGAAGGGGAATAAAAGGCGCTCTGCTAACACAAGAGGGGAGCAGCACTTTTGATTTTCATGGAATCAGGCTGCCCTAACTAGCTGAGGATCTGCTCCCCTTCCCTCTGACAGGAGAGCCAATGCCAGCATTGCTCCGGCCTTTCCCAGCCCATTTGGCTTCTATAGAGCAGCCTTTCAGAGATTTATATTTTTATGGGATTTGCCTATTGTAGCTTTAAAGACATTGCATGTTTTTCCTAATATGAGCCAGACAGGACTATTCATTGTAATTATTCCTGAAGATCATTTCACTTGTTAGTAGCCAGAAGAGTGGAAAGTAAAAGTGAATTACCTGAGCAGTCACTATTTGAACAAAGGGCACGATGGTGCAGGCAGAGGAGAAATTCTGGATGTGCAGGGAAAGGTTACTCCCTCAACAGCGTATAAATCATAAAGATAAAACCAGTTAACCACTCCTTTATGGAATATTAGGAAGACTTTCCTATGACTTTTGGTTTGTTTTATTATTGTAAATCAGGAGTAGAGAGACCTTAAAGACAGAACTATAACGTATTGGGCAGTCTCAGCCCACAGATTAATCTACACTTTCCCAGCTCCTCAGAGGACCTGCCATCATTTTCATAAATAGATGACAAGGACAAAGATGGACAAAGCTAATTAATTTTGTTTCTCATGAGCTGAGTGCAGTGTACAAGGTGATGACTTAAAACCTCAGGAGCTAAAGATATATAGCAGCTAAAGTAGGCTGATGTGATTTCTTAAAAACCTGAGGAAATGCACCAACTTCTACATGAAACTTGGATTCTGTTTGAATTAGACAGTACAGGAAAAGGGAGAAGATATTTTAACACTATTTTTCTTTGTTTTTTAATTTAAATCAGAAGTGTTAAGCTGAGTTGGGGCACCAAACCAAAGTGCATTTTTAGTGAAACTAGCACTGAAAAGCACCTGGAAGAAAGAAGTGAGTCAGTAATACTCATAACTTAGAGAAAATAAGGAGTCTCTTTATGGGCTAAATGCACAAGGCAGTTGTTTCCTCATACTGACAGTTGGATTAGTTTTAAGGCATGGACCTCTCAGGTGGCATTTTGACCTGTGAAATTAACACTACAAAGTACTGCAGGATCTAAATCCATGAAGCTAGCTATAGCTTACAGTACAAGTTGTGTGTACCATCACATACTTGAGAGAAAATTGAATGGTTGCTGGGAAGATGAAGGTCACCCCTCCAGCATCCCCCACTTCCTCCTCCTTCCCCCAGCCCCAAGGGCTGAGCTGTCACCACACCATGGAATATCCCTTAGGTCAGCTGTCCCAGCTGTGTGTGTCCCTCCACAGCACTTCTCCTGCAGCCAGAGGGGGGGAAAGCAGAAAAGGCTTTGGCTCTGCAAACCTTGCACAGCAATAACCAGAATATCCCTGTGCTGCCCACTCTGTTTCCAGCACAAATCCAAATCACAGCCCCATGGCAGCTACTGCAGAGAAGATGAGCGCAGAGCAAAACCAGCATGGTGCACTAGCACACAAAGATGTCCAAACACAGAAATGTCTAACAGATGTTCAATACAAGTCCTTCACAGCTTGGGCACAACCAGGAGATCAGATGCTACAATAATAGATATCAAACTAATAGTACAAATGCATTAGATAACATCAAACATTGGGCAGGTGCCCACTGCTTTCAGTCTGGTGAGAGGATGGAATAGAATACGGAACACAGCAATTATAAAAAAATCCCAAAACCCCCAGTCAAACAAAACCAGCAAAAACAAAAAACAACCACCGAAGCCAACCAAAAAACACAACCAAAAAAACAACTAGGCATAAACAGTTGCATTTAAATAGATGGGAGTGCACAGTTTAGCTGAATGTAATCCATTAAGTCTTTGATAAAATCCATGTGGCAGACAGATCTGAAACAGGTGTTTTTTTTTCTCTCAGCCTTAGTTATATATTGAAAGCAAAGATTAGGAAAGACTTCTCTAGAGCAGCTGGAGAAATGCAGTGAAGAAAGTCTATATCTGCACTATATTCATATGAATTTTGTGTGAAAGAATTCTCCAAGGCTAGATAAAAAAAGGAATTGTGATTGTGAGAGCATCTGCCCAGGAAGAGGCCCTTCAGAACTGAATTAAAGCAGCAAGAAATACTGTGTTGGAAATTTAAGTGAGGAATTTCAATATTAAATACAGTTTTTGTTGAAGACTATAAGATTATTATAAATGTTCCAGAGGATGGAGAACTCACGAGATCAAATCACCCACAAGAAGTTCAAAGACCACTTTTTATAGTGAATTCAAATTAGCAACAATATTGAGGGGTTGTTAAGGCTCATTGTGTGCAATAAAAGAAATACCTGGACCTGTATAAATTGAAGGAGTTCGTGTTCATTCCTCATGACTTACAGAAGAAAAAAGACAAAGAAAGATGTACTTCTAATGCATTAGTTTATTGAAACCTCTTCCCCAGCGTACTCTATCACCCAGAAGCTTGATCACACCCATCAAGTAGGCTTCACCTGGCCTGTGATGTGTCAGTGATGACTCTCCCTCCCCCAGGGTAAAAGCGCTTCTGCTCTGCAGGCACCTCCTAAGGCTGGCCCCCTCCCACCAAAGCTGTCTGCAGAGTCAGGCCTGAATTCCATCACGACATGAAAACAGAAAGCCAGTGTTGTTTTGCTTTAAGTTTGTGTCACTCAGCTGGGCTGTTGAGAGCAAGAAGTGCTTCTAACAGGCAGCCAAGGTGCCCTTGCAGAACAAGAAATATATTTGGCCATTTGATGGCAGTGTTAAATTGTGCATTGCAACGTCTTTGTTAGGTTCAGGTTTTGCTGTTAGGACCATACCCATGTCCTGCACCTCTCCTTCTAGGGCTTCAGATTCATAGCTCAAACCTCCTTTTTTAATATATCCTAAAGGTAAAAACCCTGTGAAATTTAGGCACAGTGTGGATTAATTTATCTGGAAGAATGTGCTGGAAGCATTGCTACTTAATATTTGAAGATCTCTTGATGTTTTGGATGACTTGAAGTCCCTACTACAACATTCTGGATCATTCTATCAAATAAAAAACCAACACTAAAGTAATTTGTAGTCAGAGAAGTCCTTGTAAGAAATCCCAGCAATATTAAAGGAAGCTTTTTTTCTCTCCACATCTCCAACATTACACATATCAACCTGTAGGGATAAGTCTAGAAAGACAAGGAAGATTTGCATTTCACACCTGTACAGCTCTAAGATCCAGGACTCAGGACCAGTTGCTGTCTCTGAACACATCATGTCACATAAAATATCATTCATTCCCTTCTAGACAGTCTTTAGCTACATTTACAGCTCTAACTCCTTTCAGCACATCATTCACTTGAGGCAGTTATTAAACTGCATGTTCCAGTTTTTGTTTGGTTGGATTACATACAGCCTACAACACCTAAGAGAGAAGTTATCACATCCACTTTGATCTTACTCTGCCTGAGAGCTTTTCCCAGCATGCAGGTGAATGCAGCAGGGACAAGTTTCATCCCATGCTTTTCTTCAGTCATGACTGATCCAAGCAACCAGAATTATTCTACAGACATCCCAAAGGTTAGAAGGCACTCACTTTGTGAAACTTCCTCCAACGTTCTCACTTAACTAAGTGGCATTAAATCCATTGGTTCTTATCTACAGAAAGCCAGGAACAGCAAAACCAGGCCTCCCTGAATTTTCAGTCTGGACACCGAATGCAATGGACAAGAGCCTAACAATGCCCAGGCATCTCTGAAGTGCACATTCTGAATTGGCTGATTTCTGTCTGGGGTGGGTTGACCTTGGCTGGCTGCCAGACCTCCCTCCAGCCCATCTCTCACTCCTCCTTCCCCAGGAATAATGGGATTAACAAAAGCTCCTGAGAATAGCAGGGAGTTTGGCTATTAGTTACCATCAGGGGTAAACACACTCAATTTGAAGAAAATCAGTTTCACTTATTGACAATTAAGATAGAGTTAGCAGAAAAATGAAACTGAAGATATTAAACACTTCCCAGCTCCCCATTCCTGTCTTTCCAAGCTGAATTCCACTCCCTCATTTCCCTCTCCTCTCCCTCCCCAAGTGGTGCAGTGGTATTGGGATGAGGGTAAGAACACAGCTGTACCTCTCTGCAGCCCCTTGCTCCTCACTTTCCCTTGCTTCAGCCTGGGCTTCTCTCCATGGGACACAGCTCCCTGCTGTGTTACAGAGCCCTCCACAGCCTGGGAGGAAAGAGAACACCTGTATTACAGTTTCTTCTCAAGCCTTAGTCATCACACTACTTTTTAAAATTATTATTATTTTTTTCCGCATCCCTCCCTCACATTAGAGCCCAAGGATCTTGCCCCATTTTAAACAGGGCCCAGCATCCCCTCACAACCAGATTTCTGTCCCAGACACCCACCACAGATGCAGCTCAGCAGCACAGACACCAACCAGAGCTGGGGCTCCAAAAAAGGAGTGTGTGCCCAGGAGCCTCTGAAATAAGCTAGGCCAGGGTTAGCAGTGATGGCACTCCCCTGGTGATAATTAGAGCCCTCATTAAAGGACAGCTGCAGGGCACAGGTGGTGTGATTTTTTCATTTTAAACTCTCTTTGAGGGAGGAAAAGACCTGAAAGGTCCTAGTTCAGCTGTACAGTGCTAGTTTGTTAGTGAGGAGAAGACGGTTTTCTACCTCAGTGTTCCTCATGCCTTCTCTTTATTCTCTTAAGCAGCAACTCAATTGCCACTAACATGAAACATGGCAAGGAGCAATATAATAATCAGTTTTCTCATGTTGAGGTTTTGCTGAAGTAAACCTCTGAATCCATCATGCTTCTGAATATCACCTGAATATTTGTTGCTTCCTGCTGTCCACCTTAAGTGACCTACAAAATCCAGCTGGAGTGATCTTCCTAGTTGAGAAGCTGCCTTCAGTTTTAGAGCTTCCTCTTTTTCCTGGAGCATCAAATATATCCAGCCAGGACACTGACCTCAAGCAGTTGTGATGAACATGGGAAGACACTGCAGTCATATTAGCAGCCCCTAAATTATTCAGAGCACTTTCTGGTGAAATGGTGCTGCAGGACAATGAAAGCAAAGACCAATTCCCAGCAGATTAGATTTTTTTTCCCCTGTTGCTGTCTGTAATTATTTCTATTGGATCAGTTCTTTGCTATGCAAGCTTACCTTCAAAAGCAAGTTTGTTTAAAAGAGGAAGAGGAAGAACTCCTTTGTAGGGCCTGCACATGATTAAATGGCTCTAACAAAGCATAATGAATAATAATGACAGAGACCTGTCAGTTGGAATTTTAAGCATTTTGGCTCGTGAGTTGGAAGAGCCAATGATATCAAGATGGCTGCATGTAGTAAATAAGTGGGTATTTGCCAGTGCTGCCTATCAGTGAATATTACAGATGAGTGCTCCTAGTTTGCATATTTCTGAACTAACATTTCTCCTGTAATTTTACTGTAATCACAGTACAGGGAAAGCCAGTATGGAATTATTGCCTTTATCAATATATTCTGATATTTACGAGCAGATCTCTGAGGGCTTGGAAAACCCAAGAGAACGATTGGGGTTTTTTGGTTTATCTTTTTTAAAAGGGACCTGGGTCAAAAGTAGCCAGACAGAAGTACAGGTGAGTCCCAGCACTGCTACAAGAAGGGTGACTCAGGGAAGGGGTGTCTGGGTTTCTTTGAGTGATGCATGATGATTTTTGTCATGTTCTGTCCTCAGAGCTCTATACAGGAAGGCAAATATTTGCATAAAAGTGGAAACTCTTTTTAATTTCCCCACTGTATTATTATCAGTTATCTGATAACCAGGATTTGATATAAGGTGTGCATTAAGATAATGACTTCTTTATACTACTCCATGGTAAACACTGCTTTCTGGAAAACATATTTTTGCATGAAAACTTTGTTTCCTTCCAGAAATGAATTTGGGGGGAACTGATTTTGTTTCATCTCTATTTTATTTTTCTATATGCAGTTGCCTAAGGTAATACAGCCCTCCTAAATACATGCTTTAATTTTTCTCATTTCACTGACAGAGATAGGGCAATATAGGTGAAATAAATTTGAGATGGAGCTTTCCAAGTTGTGCTTTTACCTTTCATCACTATCACCTTCAAAATTAAACAAAATACGAAGTTATACAAATATTAAGATATTCTACTGTAGCAGACAGGAGCTGAGGAAAGGACAATAAATGTCATAAAACCTTAGTTTTCCATCCAGTTTTCCTTGACAAATATCCTTTTCTTTCATACAGCCTCTGTTGAGGAAGGCCAATGGAGAGGAATGGCCAGGCATCTATCACTTTATCACTCTGACAACATTCCTTAACAATGTCACCTTCCCTTTAAACCCAGAGTTTGCTCTAAGAAATCTATTTTTTTAACAATATACTGTGTGGCCAAGGCGATTTTTAACATCTATTACTCTCGTGTATTGTGTTTGAAATTGATAGTGCTGAATGTGTTACATTTCTACTATCAGATACTCATTGTGGGAGATAGAAATGCTGTGAAGGCCACTAACATCTCATTGAAGAAAAAGAACAGAAGTCTGATGGCTTTCCATTGAGGGACAGCTGCTCAAGGGGAGGTTAAGTAAGCACAATATGTTGGATACTGCTTTTTCCCCACTGGAGAAATGAGTACCAAAGCACTTCAGAGCTCTCCATCAGATCAGTGTTCTGGTGTCAGTGCTGTAAACAATTCCCATAGGATGCTGGCTGGTGGAAGTGGAGAGAGAACAGAAAAGAAAAGGAGGAAAATGAAAGGTAGGGATCTCTTAAAGAAAGTGACACCTTTTTTATTTTTTTTCTACAATAATGAACAAGCATACATATTTGTTTTGAATACAAATATTTAGCTCTGTATAGACAAGTTCCCATTAAAAACAAAAAGCAGTGGAGCAACTGAATGCATGCCAAGATTCTGCCCTGCATTTTAATAAACTGGAGCAAATTCCCTGTACTGACTTAGTTTATTTCCTGGTGTGGAAAATCAGCCCTACTTCAGCATGCACATCAGTTGTCACAGGAGCCAAATCAATCAGACAGTCAAGGTGGATCTGCCTAGAGCTCCATCTGAAAGGGAGCTGCCCAGAGCAGCCTTGAGTCACTGACTCAACATCCTGGTGTCATTAGCAAATGAACTAGGGCTCCTCTCTCTGAAACCAGGGGACCCTTGGCTGCCTGAGGACACAGTGTCCTCCCGTGACTCCCTCATCTCCTGCCTCAGCCCGAAGCCTTTGGCAAGGCCCCCCTGTGCTGAGCTGCTCTACACTGAAATAGCCATCTCCTCTCCTCCCAGTCATTCCCTTTTCACAGGGAAAACCTGCAGGCTGAGAACTAACCAAGTGGGAACACCCTTCACACGGCCTGATTAATGTTTCTACATGCTTCTTAGGAGATAAGCACTATTTTATTAAAATCTCACTCTACTAATATCAGAAGATTTCCTAAGTTAAGCACTGGTCTATGCAGCTGACTGAGTATATTTTCTGCATGCCTCTAAATTTTCTTCTTTTCCAAATTTTTTTTTTTTTAGATTCTTAGGCATTTTTTTAATGGGAAAAATTTTTAAGACAGAAAAAGGGAGAGAAAAAAGACTCACCCCCCTGAAATGTCACCTTAAATACCAGTTTAACTCCATATTCTAACTTTGGGTTTCAGGTCCCTCAGTATACAATGAGATACCACTATGTTATATATCACACAAACCTATGAGACAGGAAAAATAAAAATAGTACTTGAGTGTTGATTTTCATTTTCTCTTATCAACAGTTTTGTTCTAAGGTAAAAGTAAATGCCTTCTGAAATCTGGCTACTCTATTCTCTCTTCCATTTGTGTTTCTAAGATATAAATAAAGCAACTGAAAATAGATCTGAAGTACATGCACAGTCTGAGAATGAGTGGTGATGAGCATCCTGTGGTACAAAGTGCAATCTTGTTTCTTGTGAGCTGATAGGGTGTCACAGGCTTCCCCTGGATCACAGAGTGCAATGGATCTTTTCTTAAGACACCCCTGACAGCTTCATGTAACTGAACTGATTCCAAGTGATGTTGATTTAATTCATTGAGATGAGAGTCTGATAACTGCCTTCAGTCTCCTGTAGAAAACAAGGAGCATTCCCGCTGCTCCACACAAATGCTAGCAACAACGGGCTGGAGCACAAGCTCAACAAATCATTTCAGCATTTACTTTAGCCTGCCCCACTGCAGCAAAACACTTAAGCACATGCCTAAAGGTATAGACATGCTCAAGTGCCTTTCTGATTAATGATGAACTGGAGCCCAAGTGTCTAATTTCAAGGCTAACATTGTGTCTTATTGCTAGATTGGAAGAATTACTCATTCTGGAAGTATCCAGGGAGATTAACATCACATTTCACTTCCCTTTCTCCATGAATGCTGCTGGTACACAGTGGATGAGCTGAGCCCATGGGCTGGAGGAGCTCTGAAATATTGACACACAATCAGACCTGCCCCTGAGTTCCTCAACAGGCAATCAGGATGACCCCCCCCCCAAAATGAAGTTTTAAAAACTGTTACTTCATCATTTGAATTAATGAATCCTGACAATCAGTTTTCAGGAAATGGTGGGGAGGAAATTGTTAAAGTGCTTTAACATCCTGTCAAAATGTCACCTATGTGCAAGAACGGCATGTGTTCATTTTAAAAAGAGAGAAACGCAGAAAAACACATGACAATCAGATCTGAGCTGAGGAAAACACCCAACCAAACAACCCACCCAGGGAAAAAAAAAAACCAAAAACCAACCAACCAACCAAACAAAGAAACAAACCCCAAAATGACAAGGGAATAAAATGGAGGATAAGAGCATTGGCTTTACTGTGAATCCCCATTTCAGTCTCCAGACGGTGAAAACAACAAGGTCAATGTCTCAGCTTAAAGAATGCAGCCCCCCCATTGCCAAGGTACCAGAGACAATGTCATACTTAATTGACTGATTACTGTCTAATCAATGATTTCTCTGATTAGTGACCCACTGACAATACAACCAAATCAATGTGTTTATTCCAGGCATTGGACCTGATGCTCTAAAAGAGTGAAAACCAGGAAAAAATTACAACATTAAGTAACTTGAATCCCCTGCATACCAATTACAGCTGTCATTCAGCTGGCTTATTTACAGGGTTTGAAAGGTTTAGTTGACAACAGAAGGGCTAATAAACAGAATCCAAGTCATGTTTAATTATATCAGTTTTATTATCTTAATTAATCAGTCCACTGCTCTGCACTCTAATATCATAATGTTGTCTTTTTTTATAACAGGTTAAAAAAAGATTTCTTTATTTCTCTTTACTTATTTTTTGGCCCACATCTATTGTGGCATTCTTTTTGTTGAATTCACACTCATAGACATTAGGCCAGTGTATTAAATCTTTGAAAACTGCTGTTTAGCTGGAGAACAAAAACACCCTGAAAGCTGAATGGAATACCAAAAAGACAAGAGAGTCTGTACTCTAATTAATTTTAGATGAAAAGGGAAAATTAGAAAAGACAATAAGGGATTTAAAGCCCAGAGGTATCTGGACAGGAACTTGGAAAAGACAGTGTAACTGTGCTACTGATGATAAAAGTCCATATACCAGTGCTTGATTACAACCAGAGATTATATTTAAAAAAAAATGTAAATTATGACTTAATCTATGCCAAGAGTAGATAGATATGCAATATCCTCCTGATAGCTGAGATGAATGTGCAAGGGGGAAACTGGATAATACTGATTTCAATTTTAATTCACGTTTCAAATGCAAACTGTTTTAATTATGTCTAATTGAAATGATTTATTGCCTTAAGTAGCGAGGAAAAAGACCTGAACAGAAATCCAACTTCTTAATCTCAAACGTGCCAGACCCTGCTCCTGTTCTCCATTTGTTTATTGTGTTGAATGAGCCATGGGAGACGTGTCTGTGTCATGCCTTTGCATATTTAGATTTTTGAGCTGAGTTGAATCATGATGTAAAGAGAGGATATGGTTTCCATAGGGGAGACCCAATGATGTGAAAAGGTGAACCATTTAAAGATGCACTGACAGCCTTCTGTAAAATAAACACAGCTTAAGTTCCCAAGCTAGCTGTAGGTGTGAAGGCTGAAAATACTTCAAAAAAAGGATCAAAAGATGTTCTGTAAATAAAGTTTCCTTTTTTTAACTGACAAAAACTCATTTTGGAGTGGATTATTTTTGTGGCTGTAGGAAGTGCTGTTGCCACCAACCAAGGATTCTTCTTGTATTTCATAATTTCATCCCTGAAGACAGGAGCTGTGAATCCACCACTGCAGAGCAGTGAACTGGCTACAAACCTGCCCCAATTACCAGTGTCTTCTCATTTCTCTGGGCAAGCAAAACTCTGCATTGTTGTGACAGCCTCAATGGGCAGATAGAGTGGGATACTCTGGGTAAGGCAGCCTCTGGGTCAGTGGCTTGGGCCAGCTGAGATGATGGCTACAGCACAAAGACAAGCAAACAGAATCCCTGTTTCCCACTCCCCTGGAGGAGTCTTTGTGCAGTTGCAGAGCTTTTGGGGAATGCAGAAATTCTTCCAGAGTACTCAGGATTCTGAAGTCACAGAAGGAACCTCTGGAGGTCTGCTGGGCCAACCATCAGCTCAAAGCTGGGCCTCATTAGATTACTGCTGTGAGTGGCAAATAATCACTTTACTGAACAGCTCTCAGCCTCTGGCTGTCCATTGCAGCAGCATCAAGGCTTTGTGTCTAAGCCAAGGGGTGCTGCAGCTCCAGAAGAGCATTCCCAGTTCTCCAAAGCAAGCATACCTGCCCTTCCCTGGCTGGCTTGAGGAAGGTGACAGCCAGGCCTCCAGGGCTTGGAGGGATTTTTTCCTGGTCTTCAAAGGGAAAAGCTGGCTAAATATGTTGAGAATTGAACTTTATTCTATTTGCCTCTGTGCTGTATATGTGCCTATAAAGCAAAAAATATGGATTATTTCTGTAAGAATACCCACTGACTTTAGTATCAATGAATTTGCTGATTGAAGTGTGCTTCAGGAGAGGTACTAAAAATATATCAAAACTCCATTGAAATATGTAGCTTGTCTGTGCATTTTTAATTTTTCTTAAGAGGCATAATTCCTTGTTCAACTGATTTAAAAAAAATTAAAGAGGAATTATTTTCTAGTACAATCTGTAAGACTTTTTTTAAAGGAATGGAGGTGAAAAAGCAGTTGTGGTGGTTTTTGTACGTGGTACACAACTGACCTGAGGGAAAGCAGCCTGCCAGGAACTTCTCCAAAGGACTAACTATCCCCAGAAATCCCCATGTTTGAGTTGATGCTTGCAGACAAGCAAAGGCTGATGTCAAAGTTCTGAAGGCCAAATTAAGACAAAGTTTTTCTAGTTTCTTTGAAGAGCAAAGCATTTTGGACTGTCTTTCAGTTCCTGTAACTCAAGTCTCCTTGACAGCCCATTATTTGTTTAGTCATTATGTTCTCTTGATTCTTTCTGACAAAGTTATCAAACACCCCACTGGGATCACAGCCAAACAAGCCTTCACCTTTATACAAAGGGCCAGATCCTGATAAAGAGTGCACAGCTGGAGTAAATGCACTGTTTGGTCAGACAACAGAGCTAAATGGAGATTTCTGCTGCACCTTGTCCCTGCTGGTGCAAATCCAAGCCTTGGGAACTACAGAATATAGGGAGAAATAAAATTTACAGCTCAGCAGTGCAACTTTCTCCCCACACTGACACTCCTGCACAAATTGCCACAGTTGAGCTTAGATCCATCATACAGAGGTGTGCTTTTATTTTCCTTTTATTGGCTCTCTACTGTCTATTCCTCCATCCACAAGGAAGGTGGAGTTTCATTTTTATCTTGTTCACAGCTGCAAAGGGAGCAATTAATCCCTGTTCAACAGCAGATGCAGTATAGTCAGTCATAGCACCTTTTAATTAATGATTTCAACTCGTTACTTTTTGATATGCTTATTGCTTTTAATTTTACTGTAATAGTTGCTGATTTTTTCAAAGTTTTTATTTTAAGGATCTGGGGTCTTTTTCTTTTTTGCATGTCCAGAGTGCTGAGTTCCCAGTTACACTTCATTCTGTGCTATATTCAGATCTGGTGTATCAAAATAGATATCACAGTGTGCATTCTCTTATCAATTTCTGAAGAACTCAGAGTGACTCCTGGAGACAAATGTGGTGACCTTTTCTATCCATCCCACAGCTGGAATTAATGGTTATAAGTGCCTTGCCATCCCACTGGTGTCAACAATGGGTGCAGGAACACATTAAGTACTACCCCAAACACGGCATAACTTGTGCTGTGAGTCCATCTTATTTTAAGCAGAAAGAAATCTTCTTCTTTGCTGCAGCATACTTGTACTTAATCTTGCAGTCCAGCCATTCCACAGCCAGTCTATAACTGGTTTATTTATCTATATGCATAGATAATTGCATATATATGTTTGTACATACATGCAAGCACACATCTTACAGACCAAGGAGCAACTGAACATGGTGAGTCCCTGAAGAGGCAACTGCTGAGAGTGAAGGAGGTAAGAGAAGAAGGAAAATTAATTTATTTTATTTTACTGGAACATTTGGATCCTTGTTTTACAAGGTCCTATAATAATATGGAAACATTTCCTATAACTCACACTAAAGTGATAGTTTTGGTCAATGCAACTTCTAAGCTTTCCAACACTGATACAGAAGTCTAAACCTGTCACTTCCCTTTTCACAGGGTAAAATTCCTCTGCTGTGCATTTTAAGAAATATGATTCACCTTGTAAAAGGCAACAACCTGTCAGCTCTGGGTTCAGGTACCTGCTTATCTCCACTGCTAGTGATTTTCTCCAAGTACAGGAGTGCAGGCAGATAAGGAGGAGTGTCAGTGCAGGGCAAACACAGCACCATCTTCTGCTGAGACAGACAAACTAGGAACACGTGCTCTTTTAACCTGGAGCCAGCATTACATTGGCCATTAGGAAGATGGGCTTTTAAATTGAAGGACGGCTGTTGGTTACTGATTACTTTGTGAACAAGACTATTTAATGGACTCTAATTTCCTGTAACTAATTCGTTCTTTGGGCTCTGGAAGTAATTTTGGAACAATGTAACAGGTGATGCTAATAATTATCTCTCTCTATAAAATCTAAATCTCTGAATCAAGATATATATTTTTCTCTTTTTGTCTTTCCTGACACTTAATCCCTAAAGTGCTTTACACAATAAAGTAGCACAGTTACAGAAATAAAATAGCAGGAGATGGAGATAAATTGAAATGAGAAATAAATAATTGATGAAATGTGTATTTTTCTTCCTGTGCATTGGAACAGACTGCCCAGGGAAGTGGTGGAGTCACCATCCCTGGAGGTATTTAGAAGACATGTAGATGTGGCCCTTAGGGACA
Source organism: Euphonia xanthogaster (assembly GCA_034509185.1). Lineage (NCBI taxonomy): Eukaryota > Metazoa > Chordata > Aves > Passeriformes > Fringillidae > Euphonia > Euphonia xanthogaster. The sequence goes on from JAYDZK010000274.1 coordinate 29,014,196, forward strand.
GGTGTAGTGGTGGGCTTGGCAGTGCTGGGTAAGCAGCTGGACTCAATGATCTTGGAGGTCTCTTCTAACTCAAATAAATTCTCTGATTCCCTGTTCCAAGGTGCTGTCAAACACTGGATCTCTGTCAGTGAAGTTGCCCTGTCCATGTTTAAGACAGACAAGGTGCAGTCCAGCTCAGAGCACTGGTATTGTGACAGCTTTTGCTTCTTTGCACATCAGGTGGGGTTCTCCTCTCAGTAAGGAGCAGCAGAAGTGAGATGTAGGTGTTGTAGCTAAAGCAAAATGCAGCCCACAGGGCTTTGTAGAGCCAGCACAGAGAGCAGCCAGGAAGGCCACCCCTCTTTACCTGCATCCCTGTAAAACCGTGTGTGTCGCACAGCCCAGGTCACTGTACAAAGCTTTTCCTGCACCTGCCTCTTGGCATTTGCATCTGATGCAGAAACCTTGCCTTGCATCCAGTAAATTCCTGCTCCTTTGCAGCTGTTTGTCAGCTGAACCCTGGTGGGAATCTGTGCAGAGGTGAAATGGTAAGTTCAGGAAGTGCAAGGTTCTGGCTGCTGCTGGTAAACCTCACCTTGAGTCAAACAAAGCCATTTCTTAAGGCCCTTTCTTTGCCTTTTCACAAGTGAAGAGTTTCAGCCAAGAGTTCAGTAGTAAAGTAAGAACAAGAAACCACCAAAAAACCACCAGGAGTGAAAAAAAACCCCATTGGCTGTTTATGGTTCCTTTTTCCAAGTCTCCCTTTCTGGCACTCTGTTGTGTTTATGTGCTCAGCAGCAAAATGCTCTGCTCTTCTCTGTGTAAAATCAGCTCTTTCATGTTTTCTAGGCCAATTCATGTATCTTTATTGATTGTGTCTGTGACCCTTTAACAATGACACTATTTGCAGAAATCAAAGTGGAACATGTGGAAATAGTAGTAATCTTTTTAAGTAAAGTAATTCCAAAGAAAAAGGTATATTCTGTTCCATTTATTTACAATTTACTTTTATTGCAGCTCATTGGTATTTATCTGAACTAGAGTGATATGGCAAAAAATCTAGAAAAAATATGAAGTATGATAACTTATAGTCCTTATTAATATTTAATATATTAATGTGTAGCTACGGTCACAAATAAAAATATTCTCTCATTCTGCTCTCACAGCTTGTATTATTTTTATGAAAACTTGATTCTCATTACATTTGCTGGTTTTAATCAGTAATGTAATTTCCTTCCCTGTGCCAGGCAGTTTGTGAAAAATGAGGCATTTCCTGAAAATCTCTCAGTTATAATGTTTTAGAATCAAAACCCCTTACCTTAATTTCATAGAGAAGGATTACTTAAACTTATTCCCAGAAACAGTCTAGCCAGAATCTGTCTTTTTTTGATCTTGGATGTGTATTGTCCCAACTAAAAACTGTTGGATTTGTGCAGTTCAAAGCCGAAGCAAAGGAAAAAGATTTTTTTTTAAGATTTTGAAAGGATTTAATGAAAGGTAAGACAGTTGTTTTGTTTTGGTATTTTTTTTATAAATTATTTTCCCTTTCCTACACTACTTTCAAAATCAGAAAGACTTGAAGCCAGCTAAAAGAACTTACCCTGTGAAGGAGAGGAGCCTCCACAAAGGACATTTGTCAACAGTGACAGCAGAAGGAGGATGCGTGTGAGTGGTACACAATCTCTACTGGATATGGAAGCAAATATTTCTGTGTGCAGAAACCACAAATAAAAGAAATCAGATGCAGCTTGAATAACAGGTAAGGACTCAGCATTGTGAGGACCACAGGTTACAAACAGCTCAGACCCCATTGCCACCTTCACAAATCTCACGTGATATGTTCAGATGACAACATTTTCTGCAAAGCAGTACTTTCAATACCTACTCCACAGGAAGTTAAGATTATCATGTTACTGCATGGAACACAAACAGGTAAAATAATCACTCTGAAGATTAAACTAGTGAAGGACTGTGCAAGTTCAAGTTAGTTTTTCTTCTTCACTGGATATTGCTACTCCTGTTATGTTTGCTTCTGGCAGATGTAAAGTAGCTCGCTTGAAAAACCACTGTATTTCCAAGAGAGCTCTGGATGCTCCAAGTACTCTTGAAATTCTAGGCTTGATGGTGAATTTCATGCATTCAGAAATTTAGTGGTGACCAGCTCTGAGACAGTACCTTCTGCCAGTAATGAAGAGCATAATACAGATTGTATTTATAAGTGGAAAGTAGTGTGCATATGCAACTTTCCCAAAGTAAAGGATCAGTATTTGCCAGATGCCTTGTTTCAGATGTTAGATATTTCCTAGGGACAGCATAAAAACTTGGTAATAGATGATCACTTTAGTGACTACTGGGAAATGAAAGCATTTTATGGCAACTGCTCTAGCTGCTGCAATACACTTTAATCTCTGACCTGAAGTACAGCTGCTACTTCAGAGCAAACAAAAGAGGCTTACAGAGGACCAAGGATCAAATTTCTTGCTGTTCTGCATCTTGTATCATCATTTACCATTGTGAAAAGAGGAATAAATCATCTGCTTTTCAGACCTGATTGTACTGTGTACCCACTTTACAAAAGGATGAAGGATGACACAGGTAGGAAGACAATGGGGAATATGCCCACAGGGATTTATGTCTGCACTGTTAGGCAGTTTGTGTTTTGAGCTCTCATGTTTTTCCCTTTGGACAGCATAATATTTAGGGGAGACACATTATGCACATAAAAGAGAAACCAATACATTATTGAACAAATCTGTGTTGCCATGTGCTGATTGCTGTTTGCAAAAATATGCCATATACTGAGAAACTGAATAATTCAGGATGGCTATCCTGTTCCCATATACACATATCATAAGCAAAATAGGAAAACTCTGTTTGCTGCCCTTGTCAGTAAAAACCAGCAAATTTTCAGTGATGTATGGTGGCAATGTGGCAGAAAACTAAGAGTTATGAACGCTGAAGTAACAAAGTTTTGCAATGTATATTCTATGGCAGTCAGTAGATTAATAGATAAGTAATACTACTGACACTACTGGACTCTTATCCTGGATTTTTTTCAAGTGCTATATGTGAATGTGTACCTTAAGTGTTTATGGGAAAAGAAAAATCTCTATTAGGTATGCCATTTGGGGTTTTTATAACAAATAACAGAATATATAAACTCCCAATATTTCCTATATGTTAGCTGCTAGAAACCCAGACTACCACTTCAGATGCAGCAAATTTAGGTTATTAAATGTCATCCCTGCACTGGTACACACAACACAAAATATGACACAAAACTAACAACAATAAAACATGACAGACGTGTAAGTGTCAAACCAGATTTGTGCAGTCTATTGGTAATCTGGTTTGAGGTGTAGATTGCAAGACACCAGCATTTAAGTCTGTTCTACATCTCAGGGTGGTTTTGTGGTTCACAATATTTATGTTTCAATACCTTCACTGCCTTTGTACTCCAAGGGAACTTCTAGTTCCTATGAGAGGAGCCAGATTTCCAAAATCCTGCACAGGGACTCATGAACTCCTGCTGACCATGCCATGTGCTCAGGTTCTGCAAAGAGCTCCTCCCCAGGATCAGCTTTAAAGGTCAGGGCCATTGCAGGGGCAGCTCACAGGCATGGCTTTTCCTCATGTCCACCTGAATGTTTAATACAGTCATTCCTAGACTTAAAATTTCCAAGCTAATGGCAGAACTGGTTGACCCTCATGCTCTAGGAGAAGTGAAAATTTTTAGCCAGAATTTTTAGCCAATTTTCATTGTTGGATGAAGAGGTGATGTTTCCAGTCCTTCTAAGGGAAGAATAGGAGCAGAACTGGCAAAATCCATTAACACCAAGAGAGATGTATGCTGATGCTATTGCATCACATTTTTCTGGAAGCTGTATTTTGGTATGGAGAATTTAAAGGCTTTTAAATTAAGATAAATATTGCTAAATATGTTGAAGAATTAAGACATATGCTTGCCATAAAAGATAAGCCTGCATAATTAATAAATGAAAGAATGTGAATCGGTCCCTGATTTTTAAAAGTCTTTTCTTTGTAGAATTTTCTCTTCAATCAGATTTTAAAAATACTTAATTCTTTCTCCCTACAAGTTAAGGCAATGTAGACCTTTGAGAGGGCTCATACAGCTTTCCTCCACACCCACACGGCCAGTATTTCCATTCTGCATTACAGTGGGGATTTCTAAACTGACTGGGAAGCAAACTTCAAGAGAAGATGCAAATGTAGTTAATGTTGTCATTCCCAAGACACTGAGGAAGCATTCCAACTGTAGTTTGCTTAAATGAAACAGTTTGGTCAGAATTCTTGAACTACATCACCTCTTCATTAGGCTTAGTGGCTAGAATATTCATGGGGAATATCTCCTTAATAGTTTGCTTCAAGATAAAAAGTATCCCACTTGGCAGTGCAGAACAGAAAGAAAATAATCCCTGAGATAGGTGATTTTGAGGTCACCATTGTCAAACTGAAAAACGTCTGGCATATTTGTTGGTTACCAGGAATGAGGGACAGAGGGTACAGATCTCTTGCAAGGCAGAGAAGATAATGAAGAGTGAAGGATTGTGATGATTGTCACTCAAATAGTTTTCGGTAATGAGATTCAGCCTGTGTGTTCCTAGCAACAGATGCTCTCAAAGCCCCTGTCAGGAATGACCTTTAAGCACAGTATTTGTTGCAAAGAACCACAATATTAACTGCCTCTTCACACATTCACATAGCCCACATAATGCTTATGTTCTGCAGAACAATGAGATTTCAGGTTTTATTTCTTCAAATCTTCCCCTCTCCTTTCCCCCTCCAAGGACTGCAAGAAAACAAACAAGCTGGAGCATGAGAAAAGGTTTGCAGTTATGGTGGAATACAAGCACTAATATTTGTTTGTCCTATTATCTGGGAAAAAGGCTGTGCAAAACATGGGCAGCTCTGCAGCAGATGGGGAGATTTTTTTGCCATTAGCATCATTCAGCTATTTAAGCAGGAGTGAAAAGGGTTCCTCTTGAACCCTTCAAGCTGAAAATTCTTTCCTGCTGCAACAATGGGGGAAAAATATAATAAATATACTAGAAAACTTATTTTTCTCTGCCAAACAAGCTGCTAGAAATTCAAGATAATTAACACAGCAACAAAGAAAAGCTCTTTCATCTCATCCTTTCCCTACCCACCCACTCTTCCTTCTTAAAGAGAGTAATGTGTTAGAAAAAGAAGAAGTCACATCAAATTCAAAAGCCGGTCCTGAGCTTTTTCCCCCCTCAAACACTAATGCAGGATAGAATGGGGTCCAAATAATCTTAATTTTCTCACTTAATATCATTTTATATATATCTGACTTGATATTTTTAAACATTGCTATAGTATAGTATAAACGATATCATTTTCTTTCCTTTTTTCACCTAAGAAAACTTTCCCCTAACATACAACCAAATTTTAGAATTCTTTCCACCCTCTTTCCACTACTTCTTCTCCTTCCTTCATCCTGTACCTTGAAGAGTACCAGGACCTGCTGTGGATTTGTCTGGAATTAACTGTATACATCCTGTCACGGACACAATTTCTGCCCTGGATGAAGCCCTCCAGCTGGGAGTGTCACCATCTCTAAGTGCATTTCTTTCTCCTGAGGAGTCAGTGTCACATGTGAGGCTGTGCTCCATTTCCAGAGCTAGTACTCCAGAAATGACACAACTCTAACTGGACTCATGTGTTGTGTATCAAAATGAAAACAGTAGCACTGTCAGGGAAGCAATGAAAGGACAGATAACTGAATGGAAAGGAAACTTCCCAACCACCCATTTGAATGCCTCTACCTGCTTTTTTCTGGGTGGGAGCCAAAAGGAAAAATGGAACAAGCTTTGATTTATTAGTTTGGGTTCTCATATAGGGGCTATAGAAGTAACAAAAATATTTATTAATGTTTGCAAAGACTGTAATTTAATATTGATTCTTCTTTCTCAACCTTGTTTAGCTACTGGCATGTGGAGACTATGAAAATGTAATAAATATTTATAATATTTATTACTTCAACAGCCACAGCTGCAGCATTCTTTTGGTGTACATAACCTACTGGATTAATTCTTTCTTCTCTTTGGTTGATAATTAGAATTTATGTTCTTGTTGTGAAACCTCACATATTCTCACTTTATCAGCAGCAAGTCAGATTAATATTACAAAACCTCGGATACTCTGTGCAAAGATCCCTGCTTGACAAATTAATCAAGAAAAGAGTTTCCTATTACTAGGGTTCTGTATTTTGAACAGGTGTTAGCTAAACTTTTTTGCTGTTTTTTTTTCTTTTCCCCTCTGATTTTTGCTCTGAAGTCCTGAACCTATGGTAGAGCCCTTCTTTGCCCCTCCTGGATTCATGTTCTTGAGTTTCCCCTTCACATGTCATTAATCAGCTTATTGCTTTGTTGGAACTTTTGGGTGTTAATAAATTGAAGGGAGTTTTGTAGCTATGGGAACAGTGGAAGAAATAGAAAATATATTTATCAGAAGGAACCCAGGTACTCAAGCAGTTTTGTTAATCAAAGAGCCTGTTACAGAATTATGGTCACGACAGTGAGGATAACTAACCAGAATGTGATTTATCATAGACAGCATTGGATTTTCCCTCAATGTGCATTTTAAAAATTGTTTTTCATAGAAGTCTTGAAAGAAATAAAACATAATTTGGGTCAGTTCTATGTCCTCTGTGAGAGGGGATCACCACAACTGTTTTACATTATCTGCCTTCTATACATTATGAATCACCATAATGCTTGAATCTTTTATTTTCCTTATGGTCTGGGAATTGACAGGATGTGCACATTTGCCCTTGGGTTTGTTATTTCATCCTCTTGCCTGCCATTTGCAGGTATATTTTCATTTCATTGGCTCCCACCAGCTCCTTGCACAGGAAACCAGTCTGTTTGAAGGAATGCAAAATGGTGGCCTGGCCAATTGCAAAGTGAGCTGTGTCGTGATAGCAGCTTAATAATGCATGACTGAATCCCCACAAGCCATAACTCACTGCTAGCACTATTTCTTCCTTTATCATGTGTCAGTTCCCTTTCCTGTCAGGATATCAAATGGCTGCAAAGTGCAGCATGCTGTTTTCCTTATCTTTGAGCTAAATGTTCCATTATATCACATTTTAGGCTTTTAGGATGGCATAATGAAGCACACATAAAATCTGAAGTGATCCTGAGTGCTGTATCCACCATGGAATATGCTACAGAGTGATACAGCTCTGGGAATGAGTGTTGCACTGTGCTAGGTGGGAAGACACACAAATTATTCAGTCATTAGGATAGCAGATACTCTGCTCTTGGTTTACTATAGGATTTTAGGGAGATTTATATACATCCACAGACAGCCAGAGTTCAGGGAACTTAATTGGGCTGAGATAGAGTCTTTGCAACTCTGGGATTCACCAGGAGAAAATGTTTTCTGGATTAAGCCACCGTGTGTGTGCTTGCTCTAAAAGCTTTGGGCTTAACCTTTGAACTTTTACAGCATGAGAAGGTTGATCTCTTTCTTTTACAGTATTCCTCCTTAAGTGGGAGATGCCACACTGAAGATGTGGCCTATTTTAATTTTACTGTTCTTTTGGATTTCAGCATCAGATCTGAAACACTAAATTTTTTAATCAGAATGGCTCATGTGGCATTAGTGTAGCTACATAAAACCCCGACTTTTCTTCTTTAGTGGAGCAACTGGAGTAAGGAATGGATTCACTCAGATGCCTCCCAGAAAGATTTATTTGAACTGCCAGGTTCTTATGCTATTTTTTGATATTTTGCTTTTCCACTTACAATGGCATATCTGTTATATCATTATTTTTAAACTAAATAATCTAATAATAAGTGTTCCTCCACAGTATGCCACCAAACAGATGCTCAAAAGAACAGCAGCAATTCATATAAAAACAAAACAGAAAGCCTAAAAGGTCACATCACTTTTGCATATTGTAGGTGTCAAAATTCAACTGAGCATAAATATTAAAACTTAAATGTGTCAGTTGTTAAAAAAAAACTTCCAGAAGCTGCAAAAATATCTGAGTCACTTAAACATTTCTGACTGTGTTATCAACTTGAAAAAGTACACTGAAAGTTATTATTACATTTAAATTGAATTTCATCTAAGGTATATGGATTCATTATGACAAAAAAAAAAAAAAAAGAAAGAAATTCCAACAGTGATTAAAAATAAAATCTCATTTAAAAAGCAAATTTTAAAGTATATAGTTATGTACAAATCCCAAAGCTACAACTGTGCACCATACAGGTACCTGTAGGCACTGCAGCAAACGTGGGGCTCCAGCTGCAGTTTGGGAATAATTCACTGTAATTCCCTATGGAACATTTACCTCTCCTGCCCCCTCCCCTCTGTACCCACAAATCTGCTTCTGCCTTATGATCTGCCCTAAACCAGCACCCCCTTCTCTTGTGGCTGTGCTGAGCCCTCGGAAGGATTCATTAGCTCAGGAGCAGCTGCAGAGCAGAGCAGGGCAGTGATCTCACTGCCTCAGGTAGGATCACCCCCTTGGATGTTGGCTTTATGATCTAGTTAATAAAATATTTAAACACCTCATTTTTATGCCCACAGGGAGCACGATTGCAGCCACAGGCATAAAGTGTTACTTGGACAGCACAAAGCAGAGACAGATGAGTGGGTCCTCATGCAGGCTGTCCTTCCCAGATGTGCTCCAGGGCCAGAGACAGGTACTGATGCCTCAGACTGAGCATCTGGTCCGTGTTGAAGGTGTGAACAACCCGAGGATCTGCACCCCAAACAAGACCAGTGCTGCTGGGAACATTGCACGTTCTGGTTTTTTTCACACACACAACAATACTCTGATTGTTTCCCCCCGTCAGTCCTAACACTGAAATCCATCTATATCACAGTAGAATTAGTGTTCATTCACCTTTATAGGTTTTTATTTCTTGTTTGGGAATATAACCTCTTAGTCTCAAGTGAGCAGAGGCTTGCAGCATCCTGGTAAAGCGAACCTCAGAAAACACAAAGCACAGGGGCCAGCTGGGATATCACACTTGCTAGGTTTGCACTTGGAAAAACCACAGGCACAGTTTTCTGGAGAGGAGGCAAATATAAATGACAGCAGACTCTCTCGAGACCCCAAGTTCATTTTCAACTTCTGTCCTCTCTGTAAGATTACACAGCAACAGGATCACAAAGTAAAGGCAGTGATCAGAGGCAGGAGCAGCTGGATCTCCCACTGCACTGAGTGGGAATTTGCTGCAGCCTCTGCTCTGAGATGTGCGAAGTGGGAGCTCAGAGCACCGAAATTGTCACTTTAATGTACGCAGATATAATCACACACCTTTTACACGAGCACCATCTGAGCTAAGCCATTAGCCTTGCCTAAATTAGCCTGGCTGTTTATAAGGTATTAAATGCACTACAAAGCCTAACATGTTTGTTATGCTCTATAATCAGAGCACCTGTTTAAAAGCCCAGTGCAGCTGTACTTCCAGCAGATTACAGGCCATTAGGCAAGTTAGCAGCACCTTATTTTTATAACCTAATCTCTCTTCCTCTTTCACATTTGAATTTTAGAACCATAAAAATGAGATTCTTCCCCCTCCACACACTTTCCCCAAGTCCTTCAGTGATTGAGATGAGGAGAGTAATATTAATATTTATACAATGCTCAGATCTAACTTTCTGTTGCTATGGTAAAATATTGTCATAAAATATTTCATTAACTTTTAATCCCATTTAACACCGTTTTTCCCTCTAGAGACTATACTGAAACTGGATACTTGTGGGACACAATTTTGATGAGAGATAGAATCACAGAATCATAGAATTGTTAGGTTGAAAAAGACCTTCAAGGTCATCAAGTCCAACCACTGACCTGGCACTGCCAAGCCCACTTCTAAACCATGACCCAACCACCACATTGACACATTTATCCCTGGGGATGCTGACTCCACAGCTGCCCTGGGCAGTCTGTCTCAAGGCTTTACCATCCTTTCACTGAAGAATTTTTTCCTAATATCCAACCTAAACCTCCCCTGGCACAACTTGAGGGCATTTCCTCTCACCTATCACTTGTTACTTGGGAAAATAGACAGACCCCCTGGCTACAGCCTCCTTCCAGGGAGAGCAGTAAGGTCTCCCCTGAGCCTCCATTTCTCCAGGCTAAACACCCACGGCCCCTCCTCATCAGACTTGTGCTCCAGACCCTTCCCCTGCTTTGTGTCCCTTCTCTGGACACCTTCTTCAGCCTCTCGAAGCCTTTCTTGAAGTGACAGGCCCAAAATTGAACACAGAGATTCAAATATTGGGGTTTGGCTTGAATGATTAGAAAACTGAACAGAAATCCTTGGGCTGGATGGAGTTTCCAAGATGTGTGTTCACAGTGCTGTTCTAGCCTGCACTAAGTGCATCAGCTGACTGGGGGATCACAGGAGAGATCTGCACTCTGCTGTGGAGGCAGCAGGAGGGCAAGGGTGGTATCCTGATGTCTCTGAGGTGCCTCACTGTGCTGGCTCTCAAGGACCCTCACTCCAGCTATTCATTCTTCTCAAGAGCTTTAAAAAGAGAGTATTTCATATAGGCAGTCACTATAACCTTCCTTTAGTCCCATTTACTACTTTGCTTATGCATAAGCAAAATTTTATGTCAAATAGAATAATTTAAGACAGTTAAAAATGATAATAAAACTATTTATCTCTAGTTCCATATGGCCCATGAGAGAACAGAAAAGACAACCTAACTGACATGGAGTAAGACTGTGATGCACACATTGCTATGTCACTGGAACAGCTTCTCCAGCCTCAGAGATTGCTTTTAAAAAGATTGATAAAAAATTACAGCAATAGTGGAAGGTTAAGATCCTTTTGTTGCCAGAGTTGCAATCCATTTGTAGAAGTAATTTTAATGTGCTGCCATGGAGTACCTCTTTCTGAAGGAAAATAAAACCAATCACACAACACCCTGGTCCAAGTTGCAAACAGTGTGCCTGTAAGCAGGCCCAGCCAGGGCTGTTTGTGGGATCCCCTGGGGCACAGGGCTCAGGATGAGGCAGGTTAAGAGCCTCAGTTTTCTCCAGGGTGCACCTGGGCTCCCTCCTGCAAGAACTCTCTAGGTGAGTGCCCACAGCTGCAGACAGAAACCAACTCTAAAATGCAGCAAAACTAAACACCTTGAAGTCAGGGTTTCTCTTTTAAAGGATGTGTCTACACTTTGATTCTGCCTGAAAGTCTGAAGAACCAACCAAATCAGACACCAGTGTGATCATCTATGCTGCTTTGATTAGGAGTTATGTATAATTATTTCCCAACAACTGAGCCC
>JAYDZK010000274.1:29025575-29045952 GCA_034509185.1 Euphonia xanthogaster
CTCTTCCGATCTAGCCCAAAGACAATCTCCAAACTGCCAGAAGGCTCCTTCTTTGGGAAATCTGGCCATCTGGGTCAAGGTTTATGACTAATGACATCATCACTAACATTTTTAGTTTGTTTCATTGTATTTCATTCTGGTTTTGAAAAACAAAACACCCCAATCTAGAGTCAACATTTGCTTTCCTTTAAAGGCCTGCAAGTGTTGCAGTGGTATCTTGAGGCCTTGCTCAGGTCCAATTATTCCTGCACATTTATTGCAGTGTTCATCTTTGAAACCAGACATCCAGACAAGAAAAAATGCTATCAGAAATCACACTTTAAGTTACAGACCATGAGCATTTGAAGGCCCAAAGGCCAATCCCTCCTTGGGATGTGCCAGGATGACAAGTGAATAGACTTCCCTGGTTTGCTTCAGTGATTATCTGCATGAACACAGATGTCTATTGATCTGTTGATACATGTCTATCCACTGCAATAAGTTTCAGTCCTTGCTGCTGGGATTGGGTGCATTATCCTTTCCATGCAAGTGATGGAGGTTTAAATGTTGGGTTTGATGGAAAAGAGTAGTTATGAGAGTCATGAATTCTTTAACCTTGTGGCAATCTCCCCTGAAAACTAAAGAGAGAGTATACTTTTAATTCCTTCTTTACTGTGTTTTCAGGAAGATGCCTGTAAACAAACCCCTTAATTAGCTCTGCTTCTTGTTTTCAATATTTGCAGCAATCTTTCTGAGTGTTATGCAAATTTCTGCTGAGACAGCCTACAAATAATCCAATTACAATACATTATCTATTTATTATGTCAGAATTTCGATTTATTATGTTCTGCTTGGCAACTGCTTTTTTTCTGTCTAAATAGAAACAAAACCAGACAAACCCAAACTCAATCACCAGGGTTTTTTTAGACAACAGAAAGATCATTAACTGATAGTCAAAGATAGTCATAATACAAATGCACAACGCAACTACAATATTCATTAAGGTAATTATTTTTCTATGTAAGAGTGAAAACAACATCACTGATTCATTCTTGTTTCACGGAAGCCATGGGAAGGCCTGGGGTTCATGAGGAAAATCAGTTTTCCCTGTCCCTGTTCCATTTGATGATTTTGGTGGCTGTGTTCTGCCTTTCCTGGGTCAGGGTGTGGAAGGAGGGATGGAGGGAGCAAAGCAGACCTTGCATGGTGTAGGATGGCTTTGGATGTTATATGACTTCATTTTTGCTCTTACTTTATGAGACTTACTAGCACATATCACTGAATGCAGTGTAGCAGGACTGACCTTAAATCCCCCCTCAGAAAGAACATGGCATTCTTTTCCTCACTCATCACTGTCATACAATGAATTTCACTACAATTTACCTATTCAGACAAGAAGTCTCTGACAAATGGCCGATTTAGCATTTCCTGGATCACATCTAGTGGCTGTATTTCACCTGGGCATGGCCTGCCCTGAGTCCCAGTACATTCCCTGCCCTGGAGAGAGGCTGCCTGGCTCTGCTCTTCCCAGGAAAGGGAGGGGTCCCCCAGGAGCTGCCGAGGAGGGGCTGGCCCGGCCCTGCCACGGGAGCATCATCACCTTCTTTCTTCCTCAGTGCTGCAGCTGGGTGTCCCACCATGGTTTGGGAGCTGAAGTGTGAGTTCACCTTCTGTGGAATTGCTCCACCACAGTCCCAGCAAGGGTGGGGTCTAGTTTTCCAAAGGTTTTGTGACCTTGTTGTCCTTGGCAATGCTATTGTTTACATCAAGCTTGCTGTTATCCTTCTCATCTCATGTTTCATGTCTTATACAGCATGAAACTAGCAATTATAAGAGCTCAGTTTGTCATTCTTTTCCTGATGCTTGTGTTGCTCACTAAAAGGTTATCTCAGTGCTCCTTTGCCAGCCTCTGAACCCACGTCAGGATGGAGCATGTGTAAACCACGTAATTTTATGGAAAATGGGAATAAACCACAGTGCCATCTTTCAGCCAGATCCCCAGCATGGACAGTGCACACAGCATTGCCTGGATCCCGTTCCACAGCACCCATCACCTGCCCTGAGCTCATATTCCTTCTGGTTTTGGTGTCCTCTTTAGAGGTTAGATCATCTCAATGTTTACTGGGGAGCCTTTCCTGACTGGAAAGGTCAGCTTGGCATTACATTATGTGGCCATCATTATAATTCCTGTGTGGAGCCAAGTCACAAGGAATGTAAGTCGGAAAGTGAAACCTTGACAAGCTTAATGGTCATCTGAAGCTACTGTGATTTATTGGTTTGTCCCCTGAAATAAACGTTTGAAGTTGATTGTGCTCTTCAATAACAGACCAAGTGACATAATCTGTCTCAAATTTACTGGAGTGGCAGCCAGAGCAGGACCTCGCTGAGCCCCTGCATACGTGCTGTCTCCTGAGTGCTGCTGGAGGAGAGCTCTGGGCCAGCGTTTCCTGGGCTCAGGAATGCCAGGCAACACCTGGTCTGCATGGCTTTCTGCTGAGGCAGTCAGCCTCAGGAAATGCTAAGGAGTTTTGACACAAAGGAAAAGGAGGGGTATTTTTGCCCGTAAAGAAAAAAAAAAGCAAACAGAATTTTTTTAGAAATCGTCAATCTATCAAATTCCAGAGTCTTCTGTACATGGATCTTAGTTTGGTGCTTCTTTTCTTTGAATTATTTTATTTTAGCCTGCAGAAGGAGTGCAGGGATTATTCCATATTGTGATCATGATTTGCAGTTTGGGATCACATAATTAAGTGGTGTTTCTGTTCTTTGATTGGATGATTACCTAATTAAAAGTTTTCAGGGAATACTTGTGAACACTTCATGTGTTTTGCATATTCATCAGAGTATTTGCCACTCTATATTTGCATGCATATTCATTAAGTTATCTTTACCTACAAATTGTTCAGAAATAATTGATTCTTGACTATTCACTTAGAGATAAAATTCATTAAATGGGATATGGATTCACTTGTTCACCAGATATTTCCATATAGCTTTCAAAATAGATTCAGTAATGTACTGGAAACGCCACTGACACGTGTCTATTTCACATTTAAGTCCCAGCTGATGGGCTGATTTCAATGTGCCCTTTGCAGCATTGCTAAGCTTTCTAGTAAACTCACTTTCAGAGTTGATTCCTAAAATTCAGCCCTCCCTGAAGGCTGATTCTGGTTTTATTTCATTAATTTTTGTGTAACACAGTAAATAATTATTCCTAGCATTAGCCTTCTTTACCTTTTTGTGGGTTGTTGCTGTGCTTTTACATGGTAATTGCTTTCTTTAGTCTTTTTTTGGTGAATCCCTTGCTGTGGTTCTTTCAGTGTTTTTTTATGTAAACACTTTTTTTTGAAACTCTGTTTTGTAACTTTGGAAAACAGGATTTCATCATGGCATTTCTTTATCATTGTTTTGCCTCATTTGTGCCTTAAAAACTGTATCAAGCACCTTTTGGTTTTTTTTTCTAGCTACATCATTAATTGATGTCTGCATATATTATTCCTTTCTGTCTTTCAATATCACATCTTGGATTTTCATCTTTCAGTTTCTTTCCTCTTATGGTTTGTTTCCATTCTTTGATGTTCTTCCTTTAATTATTTTCTGAAAATTTTAATCTTGGGTACTCTGTTGTGTTGTCTCTAACCTCACAGTGTTTAGAATTTTTAATTTAGTACCACCTGTGAATTACCTTGGTGCACTGAGAGGTTTATGTTTGTTATATAATGCTGTTATGAGAGGTTTGTACTTTAGGTGAGCAGTGGATTTAAGCTTTTGCTTGAAACTGTATTTCAGAGGAGCCACTGTAGCTGGGCTCTGGCAGCTGTAATATAACACCCTATCCTGGCTGCAAAAATCTAGTGCTGAACCCAGCCAGGAGTTTCAGCTTGGGACTTTACTGTTTTGCATGGATGTAAAGAATGGGATGAGTCACTTATCCCAGGCACATTAAGGAATACAGATGAATGACCCTATGGATTTTAATGGGAAGCCCCTGAGACTGGCAATTGCACCTGAAGTGGTTGTTGCTCCCTTTAGCTGATCTCATTACATCTCTCAGAGGTCCCTGACTTCATCACGGGAACTGGAATGCTGAGGGAAAAGAAAGTCTTGATAAAGATTTGGGGCCACTCCTGAAATCAGGCTGATCTACAAACCTAGTTATTCCAGGACTGAGGACTTAGTAGTTACATCATATTTTCAGGATAATGATTTTATGGCTGTTACTCAGAAATTGGTAACACTGGCAGGAGAACTTATTGCCATGTGCATGATGTCCTCCCCTCTGGCAGAGGGATACTGCAACAGCAGTGCAAAGAAAATGACCTTTAAACACCAGTGTCCATTGGCTCGATGCTAGTTGGATTCCTCTCTGATTGATAATGATGATAGGAACCTTAATTATCATATGGGGTTTGGGTCCTGAATGAAAACTACAAGTTTGGAGTCTGGAAATCTGGTTTTTTGCTTGATGAAGTCTGTTTTGTTGGGGAAAAGTGTTAAAGATTGGCCATTAAAGATTTTGTCGTACAATACAGTGTTAGTCATGAGTAACTCAAAAGCTGAACATCAGATAGCAGTTTTCAGGGTTTTTTAGTGTAATTTTATCAGTCAGTCTATTTCATTTTAAAAATCCTTAAAAAAGCTGTTCTGACAGTGAAAACAGAATGGTGAAGATTAAGACAGTTTAAGGCTTTAACTGGAAGAAGCAAAACCAGTGAAAACATGGCTCAACATACTGCTCTCCATGTGAACAGAGAAATAAAGCAACACAAATTGTTCCTCATTCAAAATTCTCACCACTGTGTTTAAGCAAATTCCATTTGATACCATATAGTTGAGAAAGCATTTTTGAGACTGCCAGACTTGAAGATGTGAGCAAAGTTATACTGACAGTGATTTGAAATTTCTACTCTGGCATTTTGAATTTGATTAAAGGTTTGAGCTTTTAAAGCTAAAGTGCATGCTTTATATAACACAGTAGGGGCCCTATTGTCAACTGGTCTGAGGAACTGTGAATCGACAGCTATCATCAAAATAGCACAAATCCACCAGCAAGATCTCCTGAAAGACTATAGGGTGTTATTATAGCACCTAGTGGAGTATAAAATGTTATTTATTCTGCAGGCTTTTTCCCTACAGCCGTCACTCCTTTTCTAACAAAGGCTCTGTCTGAAAGAAGAGCACACAGTTTCTCTAGGGCATGTAAGTCCTGGTTAAAGAAAGTTCTTCAGTATTTCTTGTGCAAAGTAACAGCAGAGACAAATTCATGTTGTCATTGTACCTCAGTAGCTGGCACATGTTTTTTTTCAATACATGTGATCCTAAGTGCTGGTACAGAAATACAGTCCCCATCAGGGGGCTGCTGTCACAGTTTTGGGTATCCTTTGCTCTTTTGGTATTGATGAGGGGGCACAGGTTTCAGTAAAGGATGTATTAGGGAAGGGGGAAAAAGGTGTCTAAATGCCCCACACACCCACACAGTCTGGTAAGACAGTCTGAAGGCTGGAAAGCATAATCCAGTTCTAGCTAGGGTCAGTTATTTTCCTAGCAATTCAAAAAGAGGGATGAAACAGAGAGCAGTGCCATAAAGCTGTGGTTTCTCAGGCTATTATTTGGCCAGTACAGGAAAGCAGAAAACGGGTGAGAATTTGACCAAATTTCCTTCTGTTTCAAATGAGGCCAAAGCAAACACCCTGACACTTGGCAAGCAGAGGCTCACTTTCCTCAAGTGCAATGAGTGGGCACTGGGGTACCTCCCCTTTGGTGGCACCCCTGTCTCCATTTCCTTGTCTTCTGGAGAAAGTTGATAACTGAAGTTAACATGACAGGCACA
The DNA here is from genome assembly GCA_034509185.1 of Euphonia xanthogaster. Lineage (NCBI taxonomy): Eukaryota > Metazoa > Chordata > Aves > Passeriformes > Fringillidae > Euphonia > Euphonia xanthogaster. Next base: position 29,031,385 of record JAYDZK010000274.1, read on the forward strand.
TCTCATGCCCAGCAAACAAAATGATTCACAAAGCAATCCTTTTGTGGGTTTTCTTTGTCTCTGTTTTCTAGCTCTCTCCAGCTAAATAATTAGGAAATATTTCCTGCTTTGTCAGTTCAGATTTATTTGTTCTCTGCTAGTATCCCCCACATGGCTGGAATACAAATCATTCACTGGAAAAAATGAGAAGTGATGAAGAAGAAGGTGATTGATGACCTAACATTCTATTTTACCAGATAGAGCAAGAGGGGTTTCACTCAGTTTGCCTCCAGATAACATTCTGTATTCATTTTGCAAACACAGTTAGAACTCAATTGTATCAAAAGTGAAAATTCATAAACCTACAGCAGTTTGTGAAATGTGAATGATTGCATACAGCCAGAAAACTCCTCAAAAGATAAACTAATTCTGTGATGAACGATGCATTTCATACTCAATTAATTATACAGTACATTTTGTTTCAAAATATTAAATGCCTAGAACAGTCTTCTGCCTGAAAGCATCTGGGCTTTGTAATGAGACAAAAGTCTTGGTTTCAATCAGCTGTCTGTGTGAGAGTTTAGAATGACTTATGTCTGAATTAGAGAGGTTTAGGGCAGTGATTTCCTGGCAGGAAATTAATAATGAGCTAAATTAGAACATGCCTAGAGATGATTTAAACAACTTTGCTAGCATTGTCTGTGACAGGCTGTCAGGTTTTCCCCCAGTTCTAGTAAATAATCGAAATCATTAAAAAGTTGGGAGTGTACTGTGACTCTTCTCACAAAACCAGACTCATTCATAACAATTTTCTGGCAAATTTTTATGGAAAAACAAAAGAAAAAATATCCAAAAGGAAACAGACTGTCATTTTTGAGCACAGGATGGGAGATCTGGAGTTTCTGCAGTGCACAGGGGGTTGTGGTGCTGCTTTGTAGTTTGTCCAATAGGTCCAAACATCAGAGCAGATCCGAGTCCTCTGCACACAGCAAAGGATGAGAAGACTGAACCAGAGGGAAATAGCCAATGCCTCTGCCTCTGCAAAAATAGTATTGTGCTCAGTCACCTTTTACTCCCTTTAAATCAGTGCTCACCAAAGAGAATTTAAAAAGAAGTAGAGCTGGGGAGAGAGCTTCAAGGGTCAACATCCAGGTGTTTCAGCTTGGAGGCAATGAGAGTTTACCCTAAGCAAATTGTCAGGAAGTTCTGTTTGCCTGGTCAGATTCTGTCATGCCAAGATAAATTATTTCTGACCTTTTTCTTATTTCAAGGTAAAACAAAACCAAAATCATTTATCTTACTGTCCAGTTCTTAAAAGTTAATATCAATTCTACAACTTGGGGGAATGAATCAAAGAGGGCATGAGTACTTAAATGATGACCAGTGACATTAATCTGCCTGCTGCGTGCTGAGAGGTCCTGTTCAATAAAAATGACAAAACAATACAATCTCTTATTGTTCAAGTGGCTCCTGAATTACAGGGCTAATGATATGACTGACAGTCTTTTCTGAATAAAGCAAAAAAACAAACCAGAGAACAAACCAACCAACCAAATAATAATTAAATAATTAACAACCCCTCAAACAAAATTAAAAGCAACAAAACAAATGCCAAACTTAAAACCAAAGCTCTCACTAGGAGCAATTTCACCATGGAGGCAGAAAGAAAAGGTGGATTATTCATTTGAACTTGAACATGGAACAAGAACAGTCTAGCCCTGTCTTGGAAGTTCCTAAGACAATAAAATGTCTTATTTTCTGCTCCCAAAGAGAGAACTTGAGACAACTTTCAACTGGAGGAATTTCACAGAACATATGGTCTTCAGAAGCACTTCAGCATTCTTTTGCCCTGCTATGTCCTTGCAGGTGTTGGAGTAGAAATAACTCCTGGGGGAAAACCAGAATTGTGGCAGGAGCATGCCCAAAGGAGAAAGTCTCCATACAGCCTCTGCTTGGCAGGCTGTGCTCACAATCCAATTACTCAGACTTAAATTTAAAGCCCCACTGCTGCTTCCTTTTTTGTGCATGAACGGATCCCTTAGGACCTAAAAGGAAAAACTTTGGTGTCCCTGGGGAATACACAGAGTAATGTAATACTAGTCACTTCACTCCAGGAAAAATAGATTGGCTAAATATATCAACACTAATACCTTGCAAAAAAGTTGTTTTGCTTTCAGGGTATCTAGTGAAATATTTTTTCATTGAAATACCCTAACAAGCATAATTCCATTAACTTCAGTGGGGCTTGATCAAAATAGATCATGACCAGTGTGGATTTTCCAGTCTTGTTCACAGCAGCTTAGATTGTAGGAGCTAATTTTCCAAGCATCAGCACTTTCAAAGGACATGGAAGACAAATATTTATCTGGGGGAAAGTTACAGGAAGGAGACAAAAAGTACTTCAGTATTGCTACTCCTTTATTTGTGGTCCTGACTTCTGTTTAATTCAGTGGTATAATAAATATATAGTTCTGTAGAAATCTGTAGTTTCTGAAGAACTAGCAGAACAGAAAATAAAAGTAAGGGATGCAAAAACATTAAAATTCTCCTATTTGAAAATTGGGGTGGATATAGTAATGGAGAATTGGAGGTAGAACCAAAGTCTTGGAGTGTTTACTGTTTCATTTACTGCTGTACAGTTGTATTTTAATGGGCTTGTGGAACTTAAGGAATTATTTACAGGCACTGTACATTTATGTTAAGTGAGGTGTCTTATAATATGACTGACTATTCTGCATGATGTATAAAATACAAATAAAATTAAGGAAATGCTACTTGTTTGTTTTCTATTTGTTCTCATGTTAATGTGGAGTTGATTTGATACTCTTTCTCAAAAACAGTTGCTTTATCTTAGCAGATAATTAAAAGTATATCTACTCAGTTTTCTTTTTCTTTGTGGGAGGAAACAACAATTAGAATCTCTTAGAGAGTGCTTCTAATCAGGAAATTGCACAGCAGTTTTTGTGGAGATTCCAACAACAATTACAAGATCCAAAGCTCCAAAACTAATTGCTGTTATGTTCTTGCCTTTTTTTAAAGCATAAAGAGACTGCACCCACATTGGAACAAAGGAATGCAGAGTGAGAGAGAGATTTTTCTACGTGAAGAGCAAGCAGTGCATTTGGACATTATCTTTGTTTGCAGGCTGTATCCCTTGGTGCTGAAAACAAACCATTGCTCAGCTGTGGGTTTTCAGAAACACACCAAACTCGGTGGGTTCATCAAGACAAGGTTTCAGATAGCAGAGGTCTAAGAGGAGGTGAAATGTGACTACAGAAATTGCACAGTCCTCCAGAAATTACACATTACAATTTACAATGGCCCCAGTTTCAAAGTACATTTGGTATGGCTTTAAAAGTCATCCTAGAAACCAATTAACTCACCAGATTCTTATTTTAAAAAATCTACTATAACAAGAAAATTTAAGGATTTCTGAGGAACAAAGGAATGACACAAGAAGAGTTCAGGAATCTAAAAAAAGTAGTTTGATAAGGTAAAACTTGAAAGAAATATGCTGGGTTCTTTCAGAGTCTTGTTTGCAGGTAGGTTTGCCTCATCTCCCTAGCTCTTTCTGTTTTGACCCAAGTGAGATTTGGCAGAGCATGGTATTTTTCTAAATTTCTATCCAGTTCTTGGGTCTCTGCTAAATAACTTCTTTTTCTGAACATTGTCTATTTAGTTGCTTTATCTTGGTAAAAGGTTTTATGATGCCTGTTTGCTCACAACATTTGTTCAGTGCTAGTTAGTGCATCTTAAGATGTTCTCTGTACCACACTATTTCTAAGAGCCGTACATTATTCATCCTGTCCCGGGATCACAATATTGACTGGGCCTTAAATTAAAAAGAAAAAAATTTAAAAACCCAAACCAAACAAAAAACCCAAACAACATCCCCACACACAACCAGGAATCTCATCTGCCTGCTCTTACACAGCTTAATTACATAGGCAAACTAAAGAAGGCAATTAAGTGTTGAAACTCCAGTAACACTTAGATCATGACAGAAATCCTCCAATTCCTAACACTGAACAGGATAAATACTAATTCAAATGAGAACAAATATTTGGGGGGCAGGGGATTTTTGTTCCCATATTGACCAGGTGTGTATTTTCAGTTCAAGGTGTGTGTGCACTAATCTGGTGTGCACACACTCACATCTCGGTGACTGCTCAGACACCAGTCGTGCCCCAGTCCTGCAGTTGCCATTGCAGCTGTTTCTGTTCTCTTTCCTGACTACTGGAATCTCTTCTACTTAGGGCAGTCACCACATTTATTTGAAAACTGCTTTTCAATTACCTTCCAAACACTGCCATAGATTGAGAACATGGATTAGCCAGACAAATGATTCAAAGCTAATTAGTTAAAAATAGATTCTCATTTCCCAAATACTATTTTTGTCCCCTTCAGCTATTTAGCACTTTATAATGAGTAGAATTACAACAGTGGGCCACCTTTTAAATACATTTTCTCCTTAAAAATCAATAAAGACCTTTAAAAAAAATTCAATAGTCAACACCCATGACTTATACAGGTGACTAATTCAATACAATCAACATATCAAGTGATTTAATTCTACAAGCGAACACAAATTGTCACTGTTTACCAGAGAACTTCTATTAAAAGTTCATCCATGGAAATTACAGACTGTCATTATAATTTTTGTTTTTGCTTATGTAAACCTCTTGGAGAATGATTTCAGCTTCTACTAGAACAGGCCCTCTTAGAATACAAATTACTCTTGAAAACAGAATAGATCACTCCCAAAGTAAATCTTAAGCAGAGCCATGAATTTCAGTTGGTACAGCAGCATGGTTACAAGACCATCAGCTGTGTAACAAGATACACAACTGGTCTGCAATGCAAGCAATGCTATTCCAAGTCAGCAAGTAATGATCCATTACATCAGCCCTCCTCTACATGACTTCAAGCCTGGGTTAGGAGCAATGCCATGACCCACACTTGATTCAATTACCCAGACTCTAAGAAAACAATACAATTAAAACAGAAAATAATGTTGGTGTTATGGGGAATAAGAGGAAGGATACCTTGGAGAAGCATTTCTTAGACCTAATTTCAGATTTTTGAGGGTGGTTTGGGGTAGTTTAGACCAGCTGGGTTGTGTGAGTGTCCTCAGTGGCAGACAGAGGGGATGACAGAGGCCATGAGCAAGCAATGCTGATGTCCTGGTCCCAGCAGGGTCACAGTCTCATTTTTGTAAGGGCCTGCTGTGGAGCCAATATTTCATTCTGAGCTTTGAAATCAGATGGTAGCGTGCTTGGGAGAGGGAGGGCTTACACTTCTAATTGCTTGGTATAAGGAAATATTGTGGTTCCAGTAAAACTGTGGGGACAGAAATGATTGCTTTTGAAGTTTCAGTGAGTGCACTGCTGCATACTTCACTACAGTGTTGTTTTCTCCCTGCCAAGAAAAAGGTTCTGAAATCTGAGAGGTAACTAAGCTTTATGTAGAGTTTGATTTTCCTATACACTCAGGTTTATTAAATGCAATGCATCAGTGTTTCCTATTATATTACATACAGAACATCTGATTATTATTGGAATAACTCAAGGTTTTTCAATTCTTTTCTTTATCCTCTGTTAATGCATGATTTAGGGTTGATGACCTTTAAGATTCTGTTAATAAAGTTACAATATACTGTGCTGAAACAAAAGGAAACTCAAAGTTTCCATGTAATTAAAAGATGGGGGGGCGGTTTGTATAAGTTTTACATAGATCACACACCTTTCCAAGAAATATGGGTTTAACATATCCAGGAAAGACAGTATTTTTTGCCTCTTTATCATATTTATTTTTCTTCTAGAAAGTGTCTGAAGAATACCCCAGGATGGCAATCAGATTACAGTTTTTAAATTGTCATGAAGATGGATTAGATTTGTTGTACCATTCACTATTCTCATTACAATTATGATCCCAAGAATGAATTCATAATATGTCATTTCCTATTCATTACAGACATTGTCACTGCAGAATGTGAAATGAGCACTGAAATGCCTCGTGCATCCTACACAACATGACAGTACTGTAAATCAGACTGCTGTGACCTTTTCAGTGCTCAGTTATTCCTTGCACTGGTCAGCCCTGTCCTCTTTCCTTGCAATTAATTGGTTGTGTTGTTGGGAACCCCTGGCCTCCTTCTGAGGTACTGAGCTTGCAACAGGTGAAGGTGGAATTAGGATGCTGGGTTGGGAGACCAAGTGCTGAAGTATTTATCAAGTTATGGAGTGCCAGGCTGGAAAGGTTTGAGACTCAGAAGTAACTTGCCAGGAAAAACTTTGGAATATAGCAAATTCTATGTTGTGATATAATACCTGAATAAATGCTAAACTATTGTCTACTATTCTCTATTTATAAAGACTTTAGCTAAAGTCTTCCAAAATAAGAAGAAATTTGGTGGTTTGCCCTAAAGGAGAGATTTTCAGGAATTTATTGGTTTCATCTTTCTAAAATTCTCAGTTAGAACATCTAAAGCATTTTACCTTTTCTACACCCTTGTGATCTATATTAAATCTTGGGTCTGTTGTAGCTATTTCAATATTTTTGATTTCAAAAGATGAAAATAAAGCATCAAAAGTATAAAAACAAAAAATAAAGGTGCTTTTGCTGTTGGTGATGCTTGACAAATTGGATGTTTAAGATAATGAGCAATGAAAGAGGCTAAAAGAAAAGATAGAGTTGAATGAAATTCATGTTGGTGAGAATATTGGTAGATTTTGGCCTTTTAGAGAAGCTCTTTCAGCAGAGCATCTCTCATTCACTTAATCTGGATTAAGAAAAATATCAGTAGATTTGTGCAATTATAGCGTGCAGCAAAGTCTTTGAGGGTAAATATGTAGAAACAGGAATGCTAAAAGGAATTTGGAAATCATTAAAAAGAATTTCATTTAACATAGTCTTGTGGATGAAAATATATTGGAAAATCAGGCAAATTAATTGAAAATTTTGAATTTGATATTAAAATCCCACCAAATATTGGTTTCTTTGCTCAGCCTAAAACCTTCTCCCTGCTTGACTTGGTCCCAAGAGAACAAAAGCTGTTTTAGAAGAACAGTAGTTACATCTGTACCATACCAAATGGATCCACTTTTGGAAGACATTTTCTGGAGAGCTCTGCAGTTATTTTGGTTTTTCAGAAAGAAACTCCTTTTGAATTCACGAAGGGTAGATGTGGCTTCTGTTACTATGCTGACAAGTATAATGCTTGCTCATCCAATGTCTATTATTGGGTGGAAAACTTGAAAGTACTGAAGGAAATTAGAGTCCGTGAGCAGCAAAAGATGAAATTTCTGGGTTACTGAATCTTCACTCACTTTTTGTTTCAACTATGTTAAAAGCATTTGAAATAAAGAGCAAAATGTCTCCAGATCAACTTATCTAATATCAAAATATGGAAAATGTCTCATATCTTTTTTTGATAGCTTTGAAATGAGTCTCAGTAAAGGAAATTTCAGATGCTTTCTGTCATTTTCAGGAACTGTGCTGATTTTTTTTTTATATTTTTCTATTTTCACAATTAATTCATACTGCTGCAGGCTTTATGATGCTTCTGAAATTTTCTCTGTACCTTCAGCACAGGAATATTTTGCTCCTGCCTAATTTGACTTAGGACTTTTTTTACTTTTCTCTTTGTTCTTCAGGAATCAAGGACAACTTGCTGAAATTCATCCTGGCTGCAGGAAACATATGGAAACATAAAGTGCCAAGTTTCCATTTGCATTTCTAAAAACACTTTTCTGGCCATAATTTTCTTTTCCTTTGAAGAAATATTTTTTTTCTTTTCCACTTGAAATTGCTTTTTATGTATTAATATATTAAAACTCTCACACTCAGGTTCACTCTGGCCAAGTCCTATCTGCCAAAAGGAATGAATTCAAAGGGAGGATTTTAAGAGTAACACACATCCTGGCTCCTTTATAGGGAAAGTTTAACGCTTTTGAAGTGAGGAAGCTCTTAAAGCTGAGCAGTGTTCAAGCAGTTAATATACTTGAATATGATGTGAATTAAGTCAAGCTGTCATTTTGCATACTTAGATCACATCCATTGCAGCAAGCTTGTAGCACATGGAAAGCTACAAGCTTGAAAAATAGAAAAACTATTTAGTTTCTAGAAGCCCTCCTTCTCCTGGTGGTTTCAATACAAACCTCTGTTTGTGTTGTACTTTCTTCTCCCTTTGTTTTGCTTAATTCTGGACCTGTTTTTTTTTTTTTTTTTCCAGAAGCTGACTTTTAGAGGGAGATCTGTGGAAACGCAGAGTAAAAACCCCAAAACAAATAACAAAAAACCCAACTTGTTTGGAGTTTCCAGTTTGTATGAGTATGGAAAAAGTTAGTTTTGGTTCTAGATGATGTTGCTGTAGGTTAAACAACTGATTCTTGGTAACTGATTTTGCCCAGCTGGGCAAAACTCGTTGAATTGTGTGTTAGTGTTTACAATTACCCTGACTGTTGGATGGTCTTGTTTTTCAAAGTCAGGGAGCAATAATTCTCTTCAGATGCATTTCTTCCATTTGCCTGTTCATTTTATAATAGAAAGTGAGAAGCTGATACAAAATATCTCCTGGGTGTACATCTCTCAATTTCTCTGTGCACAGGGCCTTGATCTTGCAGGTTACGGGCCGCAGCTTCCACAATTTTTTTTTATTTTTATAGTTTCTGTCTAGAAAAGACATCTTGGAGGCTCCTTTCTGTTGGGAAGAGGGGTGAAAGTATAAAGAAGGAGCTTAGGCTGAAAACTGCAGAAGCTGTCCTGTCTGGATGCTTTTTCTCATCTCATCAACACTCTCAGTAGTTTTGTCACATCACCACCAGAACTTAGAGTTGAAAGGTCCCTTTGAAGATGATTTAGTCAAACCCCCCGGAGTCACACTCTGAGCACCCAAAGCCACTGAGTCTTATCCAAGTGTGCAGTGGAGGGCTGGAGAGGCCCTTCTTGAGGCCAAACACTTGTTATGCTGCACTGTGTTATAATCAGCTTTTTACTGTGTCATTTAACAATTTATAGATTTATTTTACAGCTGAGGATATTCTATTATTCTATGATTGTCTTTTCTTATGTGAATTATTCCACTGTTATTGGCATGCGTGGCCCAATAATTAATTGTTCTAAAGACATCAATTTCTCCCTGACACGTCATTGTTTTCTGCATTTGCTTCAGAACAAAGCTGATGTGCTGTAAATCATTCTCAGTCTGCATATTGCTTACATCCTTAATTACAGCTATTTGGAGACCAGTATCTTTCTTGCAGAAAAAAATCCAACCCAACCCAAACCAAACCAACAAAAAAAAACCCAAACTAAACAAAACAAAACAAAGAAACTCTTAAAAACTTTCGCTTAACACAAATATATTTTGGACTAAAGAGGAAGCCACTCATACAGTTTAGTTGCAGCCATCTAATTTGTAAATGTTGGTTGTAAATAATCCAGTTAGATGGTTTTCACTTGAAATGATGCACTAAGTTCATTGTGCAGAAATTGCACACATGGGCTCACTCACTAGGCCATTGATTAAATTGCTGTTCTTAAGGCCTAATCAGCCCTTCAGTTTTTCTGGTTGCAGAATATAAATCAATCCTATTGGAGTAATGAGTCTCAGAGATGAAAATGCCTTGCAGATTAATAGTTCAGTTCAGGATATTTCTGAGATCAAAATAAACACATCCTGGATCTGATCAAAGTGAGACCTCGCCTTTCCATTCCAAGAATTACATATATAGCCTCCATTGCATAATAGTCACTGCAGCAAACTCAAATGAGATCTCTTTGGTTCTTGCAGGCCTGAAGTACAGGAGAACTCAAAAAAGAACATAAAATGTCTTTTGCTCAAGGTGGTTGTCCCTGGAGTTCCAGGAGTCCAGTTCAGGAGTCAGTCTTGGGAACACAGCTATTGAGTGAGGTACCAAGGGGGATGGTGCATTATCCTGGCCTATATCCTACAGTCTGTGCAAACATCCTACCTTGGGGTCCCAGTGGAAATACTGTCCTATTTATCCTGCTTATCACTATGTGCTTAAAGCATTATCCTAAACCAAGTTGGTACTCTTTGTAATCCAATTGGCCCTGATCTTCTGTAGCCTTGAAAGGAAGGAGTGTATGTTGACACTTCAGATTATTCTGTGTTCCTGTATCAAAAGTCCAAGGGAGGGATCTTTCACTTTTGCTGAGCGATGAGATTAGCATCTGCTCTTCGGTTCCAAAGCCATGGTTCAGCAGAAGAAATTCTCTGTGCTTCTCCTGCCCTGGTTACCCTTCTCTTACAGTTTTGTGAGAATGATAACTCAAAATCTTGAGCAGTAATGAATTTTCAAGGCTGTGAATTCAAATGTGGTCAATAAAAAAAGTAACTGAAAAGATTGAGCACTACTTCAAGAAACTTGTGCCTCAGATTGGATGAGATAAAATTGCTGATGAGTGGGACAAAGTATTAATTCTACGTCAATAACAGGGACACAATGATTGTGTCAGGCACACAAGGGTTGTTCAGCTATAAAGTGTTTGTTACCTACCTGGAAATCTACTGACCCACACCTTGTTAGAGTCTGAAAAGGAATTTGGAAGAATACACTTCAGTATAGAAAAGATTGCTGAAATAGAAAAATAGTGTATTTTATAGAATGACAAGTAAAAACAAAGAAAGAAAAAAATCCCAGGCTGGTTTCACAGCAAGCCATGGAAGCCTTAGACTCCTAGATGAGAAATGCAGATGAATCTGAAGCATGCTAAACACCTCCAAGGAAGAAATTTCACCTTGATAGCAACATTAGGGAAACTACCCTAAATGGTTCTGTGTGTAACAAGGTGCAGACAGAGAGGTGATAGAGCCAAAGGAGACTTTTAAAGTGAGAGTCAGGACATTCAGAAATGAAAGGCTTTGAAACATGGGTTTGTCAGAGTAATTTTCTGTGAGTTTTAGGGCACCGTCTCCATTCTTCCATGAACGGCTGTACCACTGAGAGGGCTACATTCTCATCACAAGCCACAATGAAAGGGCAGAGGATCAAACTGAGGAGGTGACAAGTCACTACCCTTACTCTGGAAGGGAATTAATTCCCAAAGAGACAGTTTTAGCATACACAAAGATGCAGTCAGATTTTTCCCCTACTTAAACAGTTTCCTTCTTCGATGGTGACATATTTCTACCATTCAAAGACTAAAGAGACACCTAACTGTGAAAAACAAATCACAGCTGCTGTCAGAGGCTTCTCCCTCTGCTGCCTTCATATCAAGTACATCCAGCACTCCAATGCATGACTCGGCAGGAACCTTTGATGTGCATCGAGCTGCAGTGGAGCAGAAAGGCTTTGTCCTGGAGAGGGAACCCAGGGCTGTGCTTCACATCCACCCTCTGGGCCATGCCACTGAGGAACAACGGCCTCAGAACATGCAGTGTACACCTACAGCTTCTATTTACACTATTTAAACAGATATTTTAGCTTTTAATGTCAGATTAACATTTAAATGTCTCTGCTGGAACTGCTAGTAAAGTGTGAAAAAGAAACCCAAAACAGAAGAAACATTCAGTAAACTGAAATGTTTAAAATAGCGAAGACTTGAAGACATTGTACTTTGTCCATGCTCTCAGTAACATTTGATGCAACAAAATGCATCATTTTCAATGACTCACTTGAAGATCATCTCCTTTGGCTTAATGTGCTTCCTCACACATAGAGAAAATTGTGATTTTCTTTGCCTTCTCTGGGTTTTTCTCTCCCACACCTATTGCCCTCAGCACAGGTTTAGGCACAGAAGAGGGCATTTTCAAGACTGTCTTGTCTGTTGCAAGGACTTTTTCTTCATGCCTTCCTATCCCCCACCCTTTGTCACAGAGAGCCACAACTTTTCAAGCAAGTAATACAAGAATTATAGCCAAGAATACACTTCTATGACCTGAGATTATACAGGCTCTTGTGGTGAGGGTGCCCCAGCATACAAATTGAACCTGCACACTATGTGGACGAGCCATTTAGAAAACCAGGCTAAGTATCCAGCATATCCTTTTATTTTATTTATAACTTAGAAGCCTTCAGCTCAGTTGGGTGAATTATGTAAATGGTACAACAAGCTGATTTTGCTTCTGCTGGTTAATTTTCCTCAATGTTTCAGGTCAGTAAACAATTTGAAGTTGTTTTTTTTAAATTTTACAGCATTAATATAGTTATTGTTTCCTGAGGTCTGACAGATACTTCATAGGGTCTTAACATAATGCATCTGTACTGTTCTTTTTCTCAGCTAGATTGCTGTATTACAGAAAGATGCTAATAAAATAATTTCTCAATTCTCCTTGTCCAGTCATAAAATCAGTGCACCCTGGATGTTAATTAAAATATTCAGTAGTTATCAAGGTTTTCCTTGAATTATTTAGAAACATTTTGCTAGGCTTAACTTACATTAAAAAAAAAAAAAAAAGAAAAAGAAAAAAAACCAAGAAAAAATAAAGTAACCAAGTTAAGCACCAAGGTAAGTTTTGTGTGTTATTCCTAGAACATTTTTGAGACAACATCCTTGGGATTAAGTTTTTCTTGCAGCCTGGCTCCAGCACCCCAGGACATGCCCAGCAGGTGAGGCAGGTTTTCTCACTGCCTCCTACCCAGGACAGCAGAGATGCTGTTCCTGCCTGTGGCATACCATGTAGGGAGGTGTGTAACATGAAACAATGCAGCAAGATGTAGCAGCAACAGCAATTATTGCAGGGAGGGCTCCTTCTTTCTAGATCATGTTGTGTGTGTGTGGTGAGTGACTGTGTGCTAACAAACTGCATTTACTCAAAGGGGAGAGGAAGTACAGTAGATTCTGAGGAATACCTTAATATTCCCCCCTTGTTTTGCAAGACACTACATTTCCTTAACTTGGCTTAGCAGTTAGGAAAGTGGAAATTGAGGATTGCTGTTTCTGTCAGCTGGGATATTTCAAAATTTTGATGAAAGCCCATTTAATGCATCTTCCTGAGTTCAGGGTTGCCTGTTCATTTCTCCTCAGAGAATCCCTCAGTGTCACTGCCAAATGGCAGCAGGCTGTGCACTGGCCTGTGAGCACTGAGCAGGGCAGCCTGTTTGTAACTGTGAATATGCCTCCACACTCCACAGTGGGGTAAGAAAGTCCCAGTTAACATGCAATGAGCACATTTATTTTCGTGGTGGGATGAGCACAGTTATTTTTGTGGTGGAGTGAAGCTCTGCTCGTGTCCTTAAGGTGTGCCTGCTTTACACTATGCCTGCACCAAAAAGCCTTCTTCAAAAAGTGAGGGCAGAGGCTCCATTTACAGGGAGGTATATATAAAGACATTTCCATGTGAACATGAACCTATGGCCAAGTTAAATATCAACCAGATACATTTTGAACTTGCTGAGCACTCCAGGAAGAAGACAAACGATGCTGATGTTCTTGAGGTTACAGGATTGAATTGTGGGCACACAAGCATTGACACAGACATTCCCAAAGCTGTTTCACAGTCAGCTTTGTGACAGCCTGTAGGACAACCTGAGAGTGGGAAAATGCTGCATTGAGTATTTAGGATATTTACCCTTTCCTTAACTTCTCACCTCAGGCTGCAAGGCAAACACTCACACCCTGGTGCACAAACTGCTGCCATTCCTCAGGCATACCCTGGATGTCTGTGTGCATGATTACCTATAGAAAAGCTGTATGTCTTGGCGTTTTCTATCTTTTTGTGGCTTATCTGGGTAAATCTAATACAAAAGCTGCCTTAGAGCTGGATGCTCAGCAACAGAGGGATTGTGGTATCAGTGTGACCCAGTAGACAGACAGCAATTGGAAGCAGCCAGGGGAAACACCTGTGACCTGAAAGCCCCAATGAATCTTTGTCCCCTCACAAATTGCTTCTTGTGTCATGGTCAAAAAAAAAAAAAAGAGAATTAGGTAAGAACAATGGATGCTGAGTGCCAGCTAACACCAAATAGAAGTGTGCTTTTAACAGGTGGCACTCAAAAAAGCTCTGTGCAGAAAGGAAATGACCCAGTGCTCTGAATGGCTTGAAATACTCTGTTCAAATGGTAATTTCCTGATGCTGATGGATAAATGTATTCCTTTTTTGCCAAAAAGGTGTCTGGGAGAAAAGCAGATCTGGGACCTGGCCGGTGGCAGCCTTCTTGCCAAATGCTCCTTTAATTTCCCAACTTCAAAAGCTGTGTTTGGTAGAATATTCCTAAAGCTCAGCTGAGAGCTGTCCTGAGGGTGCTGTGATACTGAATCCAGACTGGCAGAGCAGCAAGGAAACATTAATGATTAAAATCACACATCTTAATTTGAACCCGAGGAAGTAATTCTTGAATTTATCAGAAATCTTTTCCTCCTTCCTACCCAAACCATTTTGGGATAGCCTATAACCTAAAACCCCACTCAGTTTGCATTGCTGCTGGACCTCCTTTGAGACTTCTGAGGCTGCAGCAGGGAGGTGGAGAGCTGCTCTCTTACCTGTTCTAATGAATGTGAAGACTTTTGGAATGATGGAAGAAATAAGAATGTAGGGTTCCCTGATTTGTAGTGAAGGATCTCTTGCTGCCAATTATACAATCTCTTACAGAACACGAATGCTTTACTTTTAAGAATCTGTCT
>JAYDZK010000274.1:29064228-29103526 GCA_034509185.1 Euphonia xanthogaster
CCACTTTTCTCCAAGGAGGTATTTTCTCCCGGACCGGTTGGGGGGAGGGGCCGATTAAATCTGCTTTCCTAGAGGAGCCCTTTGGGGGGGTTCTCTCCCAAATTTGCCCTGAACCAGGACACTTATATACTGTAAGAAGGACCCAGGTGTCTGGATTTTAAATATTTCCTCATGTTTTCTGTCTTTCTGGCTTTTTCATTAAATACTTGCAATAGTCCTAGGAAGCAACAACTTTTCTTGAAAGATAATAGCACAACTCTACCATTTATTCCCATGTTTCTTCCACCACCCATGCAGGGTTTCAGCCTTACAAATATCTGATTTGTAATTTAATCCTCTGAATTAGGTAGTGTGATGGGTGTAAAAAGCTTGGGCAGTACATTGGTTTATATAAAATAAACCCGAGACATCTCCTTGTTGGTTTAAAAACCCCCCAAATGCACACACACCCATGCATAACCCCCCCTAAAAATACCAGCCTCCCAAACAGGAAACTCAGAGAATGTGTTCTTTGTAAAGCATAACTTTTCTGACCCAGCCTCATCCTTTTTGTTAATTTGGAGTAATTGTAGTGTTTTAGCCAAGGTTTTCCTTTGTTTCTACTAATTTCTGAAATGACAATGGCAGTGCTCTCTTAGAAGAGGAGTACTCCCTTCTTCTGCCCGTGCTCCAAAGGCACGTGTCTGCCAAACTCAAAAGGATGCACATTAATAATTGGAGTTGGGAATAAAACACTAGCTAATGGTGAGAATGAGCAATGTTGGGTTATTGCTTTGAATTAGTTGCCAGATATGATTTTTCTAGTGGTTTTCAGAAGGTGGAAAACCTCACTGCCAGCCCAAATTGGAGAAGCTCGGCACATGTTCTTCTGTTAATACCAAGTAATAGTTAGAAGCTTGAGTTGGTTCTCTCCCTCCTGTGTGCTTGTACCACAGTTAAGGAAAACTGGAGAAGAGTTACAGGTGAAGGGATTTCTCCCTGTGCTTTTATTGCCCTTCCTCTCTAGCTCTCAGTTTGTGTATGAATGTGTACATGCAGGTTTTAAACAGAAATAATACTGGAAGGGACTTTCAGAAGTACTTTAGGAGCCTCTGTTATGCCTTCTTTATTCCTAACAGCCATTTCTTTCACCAGCTTAGGGATGCTGTCCATCTCACTTGTGTTGGAAGGGAGGGTGAAGGGCTGGAATAGAAGTGAATTTTCTGGGGAGGAAATGGAATCTTTATTGTTGCAACTGCAATTTTTTTCTTATCTACTTCACTATGGCTACAGATCTGTTCATCACTTCTATCTGACAAAAAACTTCTGCTTACTTATAGACTATCACCACATTTCCCATATTCTATTCTTTCAGCTAAACAGTTTCCAATACTTCTGTCTTTTGTCATAGGTAATGAACCCTGGCTGTTTGAGTGCCCTGTTTCCCTCTCTCCAGTTAGTCTATATTTCCTGGAAATCAAAGTGAGGAGCTGCATGGCATGCTCCAGCTGAAGCTTTATTGGCCCTGCCTAGGGGGAAAAGCTTGCCTGATGCATCTTGACTCTCATTTCCAGCTGTCTGATGGGGGTATTTGGCTTTTACTCAACACTGTAACACTGTTGACTCATGTTCATCACTGATGCATAACAAACTCATATCCTTTGCTGTAAAATTGCTAGCTACTTGATCCGCGTGCTACATTTGCATAGCTAATTATTCATGCTTAGGTATAGAACCTTGCCTTTGTCCCCACTGAATAAACATCCTTTGTTTTTCAGCTGCTTTCCTACTTGTCAAGATAATTTGAATTCCTAGCTTGTCCTCTAGCTTATTTGTAGTCCTTACAAGGTTTGTTATCTGCAGATTTAGAAACTCATTGAGATTTCACAAATCTGTCCTGAGGACAAAGGTCTTAATATTTGGTACTCATCCAAATCTTGAAATGCAGTGTAATCAGGAAATGCACTTAATCCTTAAACAATGTCTTTCTTATTGTGAAGTTTTAAGTTGCCTATTCCCAAGTGATGTGACTGTTAGGGGATGATGTTAGTTTAAGAAGATGAAAGAAGAATGCCTGCTCTGTTTGATAATTTACACTAAAAGATATTGCTGTGAAATAATGAGTAGCTTGGATCAGTTTCTTGAAACAGCAAGAAACTTTGAGCAGATTTTTACAGAAATTGGAGCTTACGTTTTAGGCAGATAGGTGAAAAAATCTGTTAATTTGCAAAAAAACATGCATTTTATTATTTCAATTTAAGATGTTTCTGTAATTCAAAAAGTTTCAAGTTGGCTTACTATCACTGTACAATGCATCTGTGCCACTAATGGCAAAGACAGGCCTTTGGGGGTTCTTTTTCCAAAAGTTATTGAGTGGGGCTTTGGGGGCATTTTTGTTTTGGTTTTTTTTCTTGGGTTTTTGTTTAATATTTGTTGTTTGGTTTGGAGATTTTTTTGGTTGGTTTTGGGTTTTTTTTGCACACTGGCAGTGTATATTTAAGGAAGAACCCCAGTCAGAATTTGAACTGAATATTGAAATGTTTTCAGAGTTGAGGCCAGAAGACAACTGAAAGCCTTAGAAGGGAGTCCTGTCCCTGCAGCTTGAGACACCTCCAGCCTATTCCTGCAAAGCTCTAGCTTTCTGTGGGTTGAATTTTAACACAGCAGAGGTACCTGTGCCACAGGAAAAGGCTCACGCAGCATATCCTCAGCACTGTAGCTGTTAAAGATGTTAAAAGATGTGTAAAGTTGTGCCATTAGGCAGAAAAATCTACATTTCATGTACAGGGAATTTAATTTTTTTTATAAGTGTCTCTAAGGTCACCATGGGGACAGTCAGCAGTGCTCCTGTGATGAGAGTTGGAAGATACTGCACTGAGCAATCCTCCCAGCACTCCTATGAGAAACTGATAGGGATGGGTTTATATAAGATTTAATGAAGTTGAAAATAATTGTCACTGGCAATAATGTTTTTGAATTATTCTCACATCCTGTGGACAAGGCCATGAACTAGACTCTGCATTGCAGGAATTTTGTATCTTAGTAAATTGCTTTGTGGTATTTTTGTTTTGAAAAACATTTGTGTGTGCTGAGGGGAAATTATGTTCCAAATTACGTATTCTGCCCCATTCTAGATTCTCAAGTGCCAATGCCTTCTCTCATTCAGGAAAAGCTTTTGCAAAGCTTGGTTGAAGTTTGGAGCCAGAGTGTGTCTCCACACCACCGTACAGAACAACTGCTCTCGAGGAACACTGGAAGGAAGGGACCCTTGTTTGTTCACTGAGTATTCAGACACTTACAGACTACATCTGCTGCAAAATTGTCATGTTCCTTGAGTCACTGCACTAACTAAACAGTCCTGGAGTACAGAAAATGCATCCAAGTGACTCAACACACCCCAGTTCCAAAGCACATGTTTTGTTACCTTTAAGGCAGGGTAAAATCAATACAAGGAGGAACATCAGACCTGCCCAGGGAGATTTGAAGTCTACAGTGAGAAACCTTGAAAGAAAATTCCCTTCTGTTTCCAGTCATATGATGAAGACCAGTATTTAAGTATCTTTTAATGTTGTGGGCTGTCAGAATGCAGTATAGGATTGCAATGGAGGAAAAAGGAACGGGGGATTAATTTCAACTTCTGAAATGTGAGACAGAAGAACCATCACAGAACTTGCATGGAAAAGGCATTCTGTACCTTATGTACACACTGTCAATCCACCACAAATATGAACAGAGCAACTGGTTTTATTGGTTTCAGAGAAAAAGTTAATATGAAATTACTGTAGCAGAAGGAAGTCCTTACACCTCTAAGTGTGTGGTGGTGAATGTGTGTAATTAAAGAACTCAGGTTAGTCTGACAATTGATAATTTACACTGTTCCACAACTGAATTCTTGTCACAATTTAATTCCTACAGGAAAAGTCATATATATAGGAGAAAAAAAAATAAATCCCCAAACTTTTCATGAATGCTGCTGTACTTTCTTTTCCTCGTTTTGTGTATGCCTTAAAAAGTGTTACTTACATTTTTGTAGAAGGTTCTTGAAAGGATAGTCACTTAGAATGGTATAACAGCTTTCAGCATCTATGAATATAAAAGTTACAATAGTTACCTGTTACAAACTAATACCATTGAGTGCACTGAGAGAGGCTTATAAGACTTAAAACTGTGATGGTGAACAGATAAATAATTATTAATAATAAGACTCTCTTCAGCTTCATTAGCAGTGAGGGTTAAAGACGAGTTATCAGTCTCTTAACTATTCTTGACAAAAGCAGACTGGGTGTCTTGGAGGAGGCTTAGCAGGGCTGGGAGGTGGTTCAGGGCTTTTGTAAGGAGGCCAGAGAGCAGCCATGCTGTTATGGCTCTTTCTAGATCTTCAGTATTTTAATTACTTCTGTTGTGTATGGAAGTGGGAATTGTGAACTGCAAATACCTTTTCAAAAGGGGAGGGGAAGAATCAAAAATTAAGGGAAAGCATTAAAAGCAGACATGAAGGATGATTGGCTTTGCATGAAACAAGGGAAATGCAGGTGATGTGTGGTGATGCTATTCATTTACCAGGTGTGCTTAATCTGTAGTGGAGTTTTCAGGTCTGGGTTCAGTATCTGAAAGCAGGAGAAGATAAACAGTATGAATCACACTTAGATCAAGAATGAATTAAGTTCACCTTTGTAGTAATCATAAGAAATAGACTTTTTCACTTTGATGTGTCTGTCTCTTTATAAGTAGATGGAAGAAACTTTCTTGTAGAATTATTTACATTCTGTAATCTGGAGCAGCCTGCTTCAAGCTGTAACAGCTTTTTACTGCTTGGCACCTTTCTGAGCACTTTATTCAGTTACCTTAATAAGATAACCATGGCCTCAGTTGTGAATGACTGTTGGTTACCCAAGCCATTAGCTAAGGCAAAATACCTGACAATTCAGCTTGACAAACTTAATGAGAATTCCAAGGCTGCTTAATTTATCAACCTTTAACATTAGAATGCTATGCTCCTGCAAAGCTTCAGTGTTATGAATGTTATGTGCTGAATCTTTTGACAATACATAATGATCCTCATCATTGTGAAACCTCTGAATAGAATAATCTGATCAGTTCATTAAGACCAGAAAGATCTGAACAAAATAATAATGCCATTGTTTACACACTGAGCAATGAAGAGCAAATTAATTTCTGGTGTAATTCCATAAACTTGAATACAGCAGCTCCATGAATACTTTTAACCTAAGAAAAAGAAGTCCTTCTTTGTGAGGAATGCCAAAACCCCACCCTGGCAGTCCTTTTTTTGTATGGTTACCCTTTTGACTTAGGCGTGGATGACTGGGGTTACTGGGTAGCATGTTATTTTGTGTAAAAGGTGGATTTTGAATCACTTAAGTATCAATGGGCTCATCTCCTCTGGGATGTATGGAGTGATCATTTTGTCAATGTGATTTTACCTTGGTCACTTTTGATATGTATTCTAGAGCAATTAACATGATAAAGCTGTATTAAGTGTAAAGATATCGTGTGAATCCAGAGAACATGACTAAATCTGTTTGACTGTTACCCTGCTGCTGGAAGTGAAATGGTGAGAGGTGCTCAAGTGAGATATCTGGAAAAATCTACCCTGACCTAGGGAGCGTGCACTGCTGTGCAAGGCTGCTCAGAACAGCTAAATTCAGTTTCTGATCTCCCTCTCAAAGCCTGTAGAGAAGGTAAACTGCTACTAAGTTACCTTCAGTCCATATAATTCTGTCACTTCAGGCTTGATTTCCTACCCTGAGACACAGTTGTGATTTGAGATGCTGGGGCTGGCAGACACCTACTTGAGGAGTGTTAATCGCTTTATGAAGCTTTCTTTGTAAATTTGTTTGCCAGCCACCACGTAGATCTCCTGCCAAACCGTGCAGCTGCTTGCAGTAGTATCAAAATTCTGTGGTTTTTGGACACCTTGTAACAATTACCTCCAAGGGATACAATTGATTAGCTGAATAAGCGATCGTGGCATCCTAGGGAAGTTACCATCCTGATCGATGTTATTGGAGTAAATATCAAGGACTTGATATTTGATAATGAACTTGATGGATCAATGGACTTGATATTGATAAATGAAACACGAGTGATCATGATAATCAAGATAATCTTATCTTGATTTGAAGATCTTACACCCTTAATGCAGTATATGGTTTACCCACTTTTGTGAGATGCAGGATTTTCTAGATCTTGTTTAAAGGCTTGCAGAGTCTTAAAGGTTCTGTTTCATTTGGGAAAATAGCAGGACTTATTCATATTCTTCAAAGAAATATAGTTATTTTCTTTAAGGCTGCTTCACAGAAGAGTTTTAGGCACTTTTCCATTCACTGTGTTGAAATTACATTTCTCTACAAACAGAGGTCAGTGAAGCTCTGCCAATTTCTCTGCCAGTGTAGAGAAATAAAGTGCAGAAGCCTAGTGGCCCTTGGTGGAGGGAGTCTCATTTGGCACTTCTGCCAGTTACAGCAAGAGTCCTGGACTGTTCACTCCCAAACCCATTCAGTTAAAATTGACTTTATGATTACAGAGCTGGAGCCATGGCCATAACTCCTTTCTCTCCTCTGGTAATCAGAAATGCAATTTAGCCAAAGATTTGGAAGGCTTTCATTTTGGAGGAATGAATGATTGTCTGTCTCTTCATGTCTTCATCAATGAGCAACCCCCAAAGCACTAAATTTCCAGCTTAACTGAGTATAACCAAATTGCTAAACTTTTTCAATAAACTAATATAAAATCTCCTCTATTTCCCAGTGTTGAAATAGATCACAGGCAGACTGCACTTGACTTATGAACATAGAATAAATAGCATAATTTTATGCAAGAATATACAGCAGTGTATTTATGATTATATTGCTGCCTTATGTCATTACTAACACCTCCAGAAATAACTGACTTGAGCACTTCTTTCTTAGCCATAAAGAATCAAAATTGCAGCAACTTCTCTTTAAAATGCACTGACTATTGTACTTCCAGAAATCTTCAGACTTAAGCTGAGGAAAGTGTTGTTTTCACAGCATTTACAATGAAGTTTTATTGTTCCTAGTACTTGTTACAGATTGTGAGTAATCAAAACATGCTAGATTGACTATTACTAGGTTTAAGGATTTCTTCCCTGTGCCAAGTTTTCTATAAAGCATTTGCTAAAGTGAGATATAAGCAACAGATGTATCAAAAGGGGACTTTCCTGAATATCCCTGCCATAAGGCATTTCTCATCAACTCATTGCTGACACTGGTAATCCTAATTATTTTTAAATTATTTTATATGTTTGCTTGTACGTGAAATGTAGAAATCACATCTTAGCCTGGTGTCTCTATGCACAGTGTTTTTTTTACTGGTTCCACCTGTTCAGGAGATGTGATGGAACTATGTCAGACATAGAGCCAGACTGTTTGGAGCTAATTATTGGCTCACAAGTATTACTTTCATCAGACAGGGCAATTGGTTTTTTTGATTTTTAAATCATCCTACTTAATCACAATGATAGGTATAATTTGGACTACTACCCAGCAAATCTGAAAATCTAGTTTTTTTAGCATTTTTAATGGACTAAGTACCCTGAATAGTTAGGCTTTTAAGAAGTCTGATTACTGTGTTATAGTGCACTTTCATGATTAATTCCAGCACTGAAATTCCCTAGCTATTTTCTTAGCACTTCCAGCAAACACTTGTCACCACTTTTTTCTCCATGTTTTACCCCATCAGTTTCTAAAAAGGCCAATGGTAGTTTTTCTGTTCTCTCCAGTTTTTATGAAATAAAGAAATCATGGTTTTATTTTTATCCTGCTTTTATTATTAAAAAAAATATAAATATTCAAATAAGTAATACATTTTATTAAGAGTTCAATAAATCCCCAAAGAGAGACAGGTGTTGATAAAAGATGCTACTGGCATATGGATGTTAATATCCTCATTCTTTTTCTACAGTCATAAGAGAGACAGAGGTTCTGAATACTTGAATTAGAGTCTAAATATACCTTCTCACTCCAGGTAAAAACAGCAAGATGTCTCACCTTGACTTATAGCTTGACCTTGTGAATAAAAACATTTTTAAAGTATTTTTGAGGAGAGTTATTAGAAATCTATGGAGAAAAAAAAAAGTACCTGATATTGAGAACCTGCCTTGATTCTGATATGATCAGCATTGAGTAACACGGTAATTTATTTTGTTCTCATACTCTTTTGAGTGTACTAATTTTAGGCAAAAATAAGATGCTCAGCTAAACAGATTAAAATAGTTTTCTCAGGGTGGATCATTTAAGAATTTTTCCAATTCCTCTTTCCATACTTTACTCTGGTGTGAAGATCTCATCCACGCCCTCCCAGTCCTGTTAGAGTGTGTGCTCATTGAGAGATTTCATTCTTGACAGATAGAAATTAAAATGTCAATCTCTGCAGTCCTTTTCCTCTTCCCCCCACAAAAATGACAGAGATGGAATGCTAACCATAATCCAGATGAAATATGTAGGGGACTTTTTAGTGAAACAAAGAGGGGGGAAAAAGCTTAGAAGATGAGATTTCTGTAGACATAGTGTGATGTTTAGACCCCTTTTTGTTGCTGTGCTTTTTCCCCTGAGAAAATACTGCTGTAGTAGGCTTTGCCCAGGAGAGTATGACCACGCCCCTTGACCAAAATGTAAATATTAAAACAAAGATGCTGACATCTTTCTTCATTGCACAAAGATGAAAATAAAGATAAAGCCTGTTATCTGAAATTGAATCCTTTGCATGAGAAATCCTTACTATGGTTCTGACCACAATCAAATCATGTATCAAAAGCCAGGCGTTTAATCTTCTCTGTTCTCTATAAATTAGGTTTTTCCTATTTTATTAGCATTTTCATTAAAAGCTACATGTTTTTTCCGCTGCTGCAGCAGTCTAATAGTGTATGAGCACTCTCATTTCTAATGAATTAAATTTAAAAATTTCTGAAAAACTCAGCCTGTTTTCCCCTACTCTACAGTGTCTACTTATTTTCAGCCAAGATTATCTCCCTGGGAAATGCCTTTTAGGCATATTGATATGTTAAAGGTTGCCTTTTAAACACACCATATGAGGTTTTGCCAGTGCAATATGCTAAATTAATGTGTATTTAGTATATATAGTACCTAGAACAGATGATGATGAAATGTTTGATATCAGATGTGATAAAAATGTCACCTGTTGCTCACTTATAATTGCTTTGTCATTGTAGACTACTTATTTAGGTCAGATGAAATTGCAAGGAAAATAACAGCTCGAGTTGGACTCAATGATCTTTCTCAGACAATTCTATGACTCAAATATCAGAAAGTATTGTGTTCATTCTACACCAAATTAGACTTCTGTTCCTGGCTAAGAAAGGTTTTCAATACAGGCAGAATTTGAAGTTACGATTATGCAAAAGGAAAAAAAAAGAGAATAAATCTATTGCATTCTTTCTGATTTAAATTAACTCTTGTTGTGGAGGCATTGAATGAGTCTTTACTCAGCTATTGGATGCTGAACAATATGGGGTTTTGGTCATGCCATCCTTTAAGCACTTGTAGAATAATATAGTTTGGAAGGGATGTCTATAGGTAATCCAATCCATTTCACACAATTTACCTGTTGGAAACTTAATATTAGATAATCTCTTCAACAACCTGCTTCACTGAAAAAGAGACTCTGCACATCAGGAGGGAGCATGTCTTTATTTTATTCCTGAACTAGTCCTTCTCATTTGTAGCATTTTCAGGATAACACTGAGATCATGTGTTACACTAGGGTGGGCAATTAACTAATTATATAACCTATATGAGTTCTGAAGTTTTTTATAATGCTCATCTTCACCAGTAGAATCTCCAGGAGTCATAAAGGATAAATAAATTAGGGCAAATATTTGGCCTCTGGACTTCATGTTTTCAGCAAAGATGAATGTATATTTTCCTTCAATGTAAGTATTGACCTTCTCTTTGTTTTGGTCAATACTTAGTTCTTGACTCAATTAATCTCAATAGATACCCAAACAAAGATCAATGTTTATTGAAATTGTGGGAATTATGTATACCTGGGGAGCAAATGGATTTCCACAATTTTTGTTAAGAGCTTTAAAAAAGCCCAACACCTCTCAGTGGAAAATGTAGCATCTTGAGCTTTGCCAATGATATTAAAGCACCAGGAATTTTTCCTATTCTTTCCTTTAAAAGCTACTGGATGCTTGGCCTCCTTGTGTGCTGAGAAATCCACTAAGATTTATCATGGTGTCTTGGGAAGAGAGGATATGAGGTCTTTGGTTGCCTGCTTTGACACCCGAAATGAATGCATTCCCAGCATAATCATGATTTTCTTTCTTGTGTTCCTTGGCCCCCAAGAGAAGCCCTTGGATCACACAAGAGCTGGAAAAGCCCCCTCTTTCCTATGACCCTGCAGAGTACTTGGTGTGGGGGGTGTTTCTCTGCCAGGTTAATCAGAGCCCTTCTGGAAGATCTGCGTGCCTAAGATTGAATTTTGCCCATACATGTCTCTAGCCTGTTCCTCTTCCAAAGATTGAATGCCCGTTTCTATTTTCTTGTGCTTTCAGCAGAAGTGGTGGGAAAGGGAATAAACGAACTGAAATAGTGTCTGCTAATGATGGCATGCATTTATCTCCATTACTTTCATGTGCATTAAATATGCATGGCATCAGATAAATATATTTTTTAAATGTGAATAATATTGGGGGTTGAATGTTACATTATGAAGCCCCCCTCTGGCTGAAGCCCTGGGGGTTCTCAGGTTTGCAGCCCTTTTCAGTTCAGTGTTTCTAAGAATCCTTTTTCATTAGAGGAGAATTACTTGCACTGGTTTTCAGAATTATTTTTGAGATAGTTCTTCAGCTGCATATTGATATGTACTTTATCTTCACAGCTCTTTGACTTACCTACAGAGAGGTGGGGAGAAACAAACAAAACCCAAAAAACCCCCACCTTCCCACAAGAGAAAACAGCTGAGGTTGCAGTCATCTGAAGAAACAGATAGTTAAAATGCAATTACAGGGACCCCTCACTTGCTTGAGTTGTGAGTAATAAATATTGAATGAGAGCTGAAAGCAAACTGCTGGTGGAAAAGTCCACTAAATAAATTTATTCATCAAAATATGAGCAAATGCCTCAAAACTATTTTTCCCTTGTTAACAAGCTGAAATCATTGGTTAAATTATTGGTTGCTAAATAAATGTGTTGCTTAATGATCCGCAGAGCAATTAACCTGTCACTTCATACACTAATTTACTAAATCCTTTCCAATCTCTCTTGATATTAAGTCCTTATTGTTAATTTGAAGAGATTAGACATTTATTTAAATATATTTAATGTTTCCTAGCAAAATGTTTAAAATAAATCTGCTACTAAACCTCATTGATAACAGAGAAATGAATCTGATATTAAGATTGAAGGTGTTAGAATATAAGGGCCTTGCTGAATTGCTGAGATGTTACAAGCAGGACATTCAGGGGCATTCTCTAGTGCTAACTTTCATGGATTTACGGGATGTTGATGTTGGCAGGGGTCTTTAGACATGGTCTAGTTCCCCTACTCTAAGCAGGTGTTGCCCAGGACTGTGTCCAGATGGGTTTTGAGTATCTCCAAGGCTGGGGACCCCAGAATTCCTGGGCAAGCTGTGCTATTATTTGATCACACAGTCTAAAAGTATTTTTTAATGGAATATGAAATGCTTCATGTTGGGCTCCTTTTCCCATTGTGCTGTTATTTAGGCACACTGAGATTGCCCCAAACCTTTTCTTCTCAAGGCTGATCAGTCCCAGCTTTCTCAGGCTTTCCTTGCTGGTCAGATGTTTCCATCCCTTGAGCATCTTTGCAGCCCTTTGCTGGGCTTGGTTCAGCATGTCCTTATCTCTCGTGTAGCTGGGAGCTGATAACTGGCTGCAGCTCTCCAGGGCTGTCTCAGCACTGCCCAGGCAGGCAAGGCTCACCCCCCCGACCTGGCAATACTCTTCAGAATACAGACCAGAATTTTGTTGGGCATCTTCTCAACTTCTTAGATTCTAGAATTTTTAATCAAAATGAAGAATAGTAGATAATAACTATATTTCACTGTGCTGCTTTTACTATTTACACATAACTGTGTTTATTGGTTCTGTATTAGATCCCTTTTGTATGAGTCTTTGCAACCACAAGCAGCAGTGTAGCAATAACTGAGAATGAGGGTTTTCCTCAGCTTTTGAACAGATCCTGCAACATTGGATAAACATAAAGGAACAGTTTTCTCACCCAGTAACGTACCTTATCAAACAGGGAATCTCATAATGCTTCTCAGGCAGAGCCACATTTCTCTAAGTGGGTGGTGTGTTTGCTTACTGTACCTCAGCTATTAGCTACAGCTTAAGTATTATATTTGAAAGAATTTTAATGAAGATAAACAAGTTGATAGGAAGAAAAAGTATGTAGCCTTGCTTTATATTTCACATGATATTTGGGTCTCTCAGAAATAGTGATCATGCCTGTTTGAAAAAGAACTCAGTTTGAAATTATTTTCCAAATTAGAAGTAACAGCCTTTTGTTAAAGATCCCTGTTCTTTAAATGGAGATATTACTTCTGAAAGCTGAATGATAAGAGGTTTAAGAGAAGGTTCTGTCATTGCTGTTTCCCCAAGTAACCAGCCAGGCTTTAGTGTTGCTGCTTGGAAGCCCAGTGCAACACCACAAGGACATTCCATTTCTGACTTGACAGATGATGGTCCTGCTTTTGGAGCAAACCTCTGCATCACCCATGCTTACTGTTCCCAGGTCAGTGAGTGTGACCCAGGTTCCTTTCAGCTGAAACAGACCTGGAACATACAGCCTAAGAGAATGCCCAATGCATTCCAGCTCCAAAAGAGCTGGGACCAGATCAGAGGCCATCCAAAGTACTAAGAAACTGTGAAGGAAACCTTCTCTGAGCATCCAGGAGCCTCTAGGTCAGTCACACTTGAGCAGCTATGATAGGCAGAGGTCCTTGTGCCTTTTGTTGTGCAAGGGGTCATCAATTCCAGGCCTCTTGTCTCCAGCTCCCCCCCAGAGCTCAGCTGCAGTTCTCCCTGCACTGATGGAGTCCTCTACGAGTCAGAGACTGACACTGGACAGAGACCAATGGTCAGCAGTTTGTTGCTCATGGTTAGATAGTGAAAGATCTCAGTGTGGGTATCAGAAATCCTTCTAACTCTCTGCTTTGCTCTGAATATAGGTAAATTAACAGCACTGCAAACCCCAAATAACTAAAACATTTAAGTTATTAAATTACTTTTAGTTAATGCACTTAGGTTTGTTTTTTTTTCTCCTAAGGAGCTACCATGTAATAGAGATATCCAAATAAAATACAGGAACTTTGCAGTCCCATCTGAATACATGTTAAGCATGTTACCTTTCTTTAGATGGCTGATTTTTGAATTGATCTGTTTAAATTCTCTTCAGACAGCAATTAGTCATAGACTGTCAACAAGTAAAAACAAGATTGTAATTATTAATTCAGAGATATGTTGCTGTTCATAATCAGATATAGATATCATACCCAATTTTATAATTTCATGAAAACGTTCAAGCAAATTACAGTCTCTTAACAACTCGATGGCAGTTTTATCTTTGATATTATCTCTGTCACTAGTTAATATTGATGTAATATCATCCTGTAAAAATGGTTGTCTTTCTAATCAAATATAGCACATGGTAGGGAAGGAATGTGTGTTAATGAAGAAGCAGAGCATACCAGAAAATGTTTGAAGAGCACAGCTTTCAAATAGAAAAAAATAACAACAAACCAGATCTACCCGCTGGACCCATTATTAGTCTGAAGATGTTTGTGGACAAGCTTCTGGCCACCTGCATGCCAGTCATGTTTTGGCATTTATTTCTGATGCTGAATAAGTACACTGTTACAATGGAGTTTTTCTCCCCAAGTTTCTGGTATGGCAGGTACTGAGTGTTCCCATGTCACTGTGGCTGGAGGCAGATGGTGTGAGTACAGCAAGAGAAAGTGGGATGGAAATCCTGCTCAGATGTGGGCTGGGATGCTGCTGCTGCAGGCTGGTGCCAGATTTGGCACCCTAAAGGACAGCTGGGGTCTGTACAAAGGTTTCAGAATTCCCCGTGAGTGTTTACACCCGAGCTCCAATAACCTGGCCTGTCAGGCAGCCTTGCAGATGAGCTGTCTCTGCTTGTCCTCAGCTTCTGGGGCTGGGTGAGGCTGGATGTGTCCAGCACAGCTGTACTGGGCAATGCCCAGGCCTTTCATCATTACCAAGCTGGTGGCAATGGCAAAGGACAGCAGTGCTGCTACACCCAGCTGTTGATCATTGACAGATCTCTTTAGCTCTCATTAGTGCTGTATCAAAGCCATGATCATCAACGCTGGCTGCATCAGTAAGAACAGAAATATGGCAAAAAATAGTCTTGGAAAAAGCCAGTTGAATTAAATTTACTGGCCTTATTGTATCAGATAATGACTTAGATTTGTATGACCTGCGAGGGACTAAGAGAAGGTAATTACTATTCCTGCTAGGAAAAATAAAATAAGTATTCAGCAATATTTTTCAGGCCCTCACACTGAAAGACCCATTGTATGGCCACCACAAAAAATCTGAATAAATATTGTCCTATTCTGTTAAAAATGAAAGAGGGTAATATGCTGTAATACGTGGAAACAACGCAGCATTGAGAGAAGGAAAGAAAGAGACAGCAGATGCTGTTTTCCAGACTAAATCTCCTCTAATGCACTCCAGGGACCTCATTTAATCAAGCATCATTCTCACACTTCATCACGTATATTATTCAGAAATGATGAAGGATTCTGGGAATAAATTAGTCATTTATTTCAGGATAAATGGTTTTTAAAATTTATTGTTATTTAAGCTATTTTGAAAAATTTAGTTTTTCCTTTATTTTTCCCAGAGGCTCCCAGCTCAGTTTAATCAGAAACTTCTATTTACAGGGTAGATCAGAATCCTGGCTCTCTTTGTAAAAGTCATTTTTCTGGGACATACCTTCTTCTGTTACTGCATTCTTTCTACCTGTGATTATCAGATTTAAAATGTTTCTTTCAGTGCACTGTGACTTAGGGGAATAGGTTTAACAATCCTATGATAAAAAAGAATTTCTTTTTTTCCCTGGCTGTGTCCATTAAAGTGACTTAGCATAAAAAAGACTCTCCATCAAAATCTTTTCCTTTTTCTTCCTCATGTCTTGTTGGCTGCTGGTTTTCCCTGCCCTTTTCCATCATCTGCTGTTTACCTCTAGCACTTCTCTTATCAATTTTATAATGATGGTGCAGCACAACCTGACACTGTCCAGGTAAATATATTCAACACTTTCTTGAGGAGCTTATACAAACTGACACTTCTCCAGGAAGGATTCTGTCATATTTAATCACCCAGAGTGGTGCCTTATCTGCATGTTGGGGGGCACAACCCAGCTTCTATAAAATGTCAGAATGGCTTTCATGGCTAGATCACATATTTGTAAACAGCAGCTCTCTTGTTCAATTATTTTGGATAGAGGGATTTAAATGAGGTTAATATCATTTATGAACCCTCCCTGCTTGGTGCTGTCTGGGTGATAAATTGGACAGCCATGTGATGGGCTGTGTTTATCCTGTGCAGGGTCTCTTCACTGCACATTCATCTACCCCAGGCACTTGAGGCCTTTGGCAGCAGTTGTACAGTCAGGGAGGAAAGCACGTGCTCTAAGTGCTAAATGGAGTTACTTTTAGCTGATATGTGAAGGGGAAAGTAACCTTATCACAGAAAGAACCATCCTTCTGTACCTCTATGCATTTTGTGCATATGTGCATATACATTTTTCTTTCAAATATCAATAGTTTTCTGCTAAAATTGTCTAGCTCTTACCAGAAATGAAGGAGCACTCTCACTAATTTTTAAAATTTATTTTTAACCGAAATTATTGTTTTGAAGGGGAAGAAATACTAACTTTTATTGGTAAGAAAATTGTTTTTAAAAAATCTATGAATTTCCTGTTAGTATAAGAAAGCTCTCTTCCACAAAATTAGAAAGTATCTAGGTATTTTCAATCAGGTCATGGAAACTTGATGGGAGTTGAGGTGATGTAATACAAGTGAATCCATCAAGCAACAAGCATTAAACCTGGGCTCTTTCTTCTGGATTGCAGCCTGTTTTCTTCTAGGCTTTGTCATCCAAGCATGCCAGGTGAATGTTCATCTTGGTGTGTCTGGGAGATGCCATGGGTCGCTTCCAGGCTCTCAGCCCTGGTACACTTCTGGCAGAAATGGAGGATCAGGAATGAGGAATTGAGCAGTTCTTTGCTGCCAGGCTTTTCCCAGCACCACTGGGGTGAGATGGGGATACAGCAGGCAACTGACCCTGACAGCAAAGGTTACAAAGACTGGAGGAAAAAGTTCTGAATATTTTCCAAGTCAGGGTGATCTGTGCATATGAATGATAAGCTAATTGTCCTGCCCCCATTACATTCTTAGGATGCTTGTCCTCCATTGAACAAGTGGATGAATTAATGGGCCAAGAAGAAATTCAAGAGAGACTACTGAAAAACAACAACAAAAAATTAGAAAGGAAAAGCCATTATGGAAATTCTTGCCAAACTGTAGAACTATTTGTTTTCAAATGCTCAACCATTGTATAAACCATGGTCTATTCCTGGAAGGCCCTAGAAGGGTCCAGTTTCTATTTCATATAAGTTTTCTTTTTATCTTTTGCTGTCTCTTTTCCCATCCTCTTACTTTCTATCCACATAAGCAATAGGAAAATCTTACTAGGCCAAACTTCAACCAAATACAGTGGTTTTTGTTAGTTGTTTGCAAGGTTGGATGAACAGGGACTTGAAAGCAGAATCACAGACTTCACATGCTGAAGTGCAATGAATCACTTTGTGTTCCATTCTTTAAAAATAAAAATGGATCGTTTTTAATGGGTTTTCTCATTATTATTTCAGAACAGCAGTCTCTGAAAAGCCCTCACTGTGAGAAACCAATGGGGGACTGCACCAGAGAGCTGCAGGAAGGCTCAGTCTCACTCTGCAGTTACTCATGCGTGCTGGGCTCTGATTCATTGCAGTGAACTTCACGAGCAAGAGATTTGTGTAGGTGAAACCGTGTTTTAATGAACTAAGTGATCCCATTAAAAGATCACAGTTCAAATTCTCATTAAACCTACGTTCTATAAGCTAAGTGAGAAAGTATTTAACAATATGGGCTGTGATATTGTAAGAGTTCCTTCCAACTGGAGGTCTAGGATTAGAAAATATTAACACCAATTTGTGTAGGACACGATGGGATATTTAATGCCTCTGTGTAGCATATTTCTCCACTAAGTATGTACTATCTAATGAAAAGCAAAATTTAGGGAGTCTGAAAGCCTTCTGGCTGCCAGATTTTCATGCCTGGAGTCCAAAGCAGAGAGGTGTGAGGTGGCTTTAATCAGTATCTTTGTGCTTCTAGGTAGAAAGGGAACCAAATTTGCTCTTTCTGGACTGAAGAGATTCAAATTTCATTTTCAAGGTATAAGCCAGCTGCTTAGTCATAGTGCATGGCACTAGGGAATTATTCTCTATTCCTCCTGGGAGACAGTGCCACTAGGAAGGGCAGTTCAAGTATCATGGAGTAGGGGAAAAAAAAATACAGAAGACAGTTACACCACCTACTGAAGAGAGAAAGCATCAATTGGGAGGCACAGTCTGCTCCACACACTCTGCACATCTGTGCATTTTAACCATGTTTGTGATGTGCACCTTTTATGTTAGGAGCCAAGCAAGTGGTATCTCAGCACTGATTACCAGTTAGTATCCAACAATATTCCTTTCAGATAAGTATTCCCATTAAAGTCAGTGGAAATGTTGTGTTAGAAGAGTGAAATGCAACTTTTCTTCTTGTATATTATTTTCTTCTCCATCTTTCTCTCAACAAAGGACTGATGAGTTATTTTTCTTCTTTTCTTGGGTTTGCAGCACTTTTAATTATCAAAATACTTATATTTCCAAACATTTTCCTCTATAAAAAATACAAATTAATAAATTAAAAGCATAAATTCTAAGTTTAATATAATGAATGTTGAATTAAAGTGAAACTGGTATTAAATAATAACACTTTAGAAGTATTTATAACACCATTCTGGTGAATTATGTGATTTCATAAGAATAACACCTTGCTATTGTGTACAACAGCTATAAAAGGGACAAAAGTAAGCAAAAACTTGAGCTTTCACACCTGGACAGAATTAAACCAAAGTCTTTCCTGTGTTAGGAGGAAAGTCAGACTGCATTTTGTTTTTACTGCCTGATTTCATTTCCACAAAACTCACAGAATGAGACAAGCCCTTTGTTCTTGCCTGTATAAATTTTGATCTTGTGAAATTATAGCTCGCAGTTAAGATCAAGAGGAGGGTGGGGCTGAAACATCCATTTGTCTTCCACTGCAAAACACAACGCAGCAGGGGCAGGATGGGATGTTGTTTCCACCCTTCAGCTCTCCAAGCACAGAACAGTGGCTAGAACCACGTGCAGCCTTCCCTCACCACTGTCTTGCTTTCTTCCTGGCCACATTATTCCCATATCATAAAGGTTTAGAATGACTTCATCCCTGCTAAAGGAGTGCTTCCTGTGGGGGTAGTTCCCTCTCTGCCTGAGAACTCAGGCTCTTCAGCAGCAGGACTCCTCAGGGAAGTGGCTTTGGGGATGAAGAAAGCGAATAAAGAACTGAGAATGGAATTTGTCAAGTCACAAATCTTCGCTGGCATGAAGTAGTTGAGGTCCACTGGCTTCAGGAGGTCACAAGGGACTGCAAACATTTTTCAGAAATGAGTGCCTTAGCCCTGACCTCAGCAAGATATAAATAGTGATTTATGGCTGAAAGTTTCCATTTTCTAATATTTATTCCTGAGTCTTCTATTTGTACTTTTGAGAAGAGAAGGGAATGGGAGAAAGCTAAACAGGCAGTTTTAATTCTAAGTCTGGGGTGAAAAGTTCACTTCATCTTTAGATATTCTGAGTTTTCCTAAGTTCAGAAGAAATAATTTTAAGAGTGAACCAATTTATTTTGTCATAGAAAGGGAAAAATACTAGGTTGCTACGGTTTTATAATCTATACCTCACCACACAAGTACAATATAGTAACTATTGGACTGGTACAAAACAAGAGCTCCTTTTATTGTAAAACAACCTTGGGCTTCCCTAAAGGCTTTTCAAGTCTCCCAGAAATATAAGACAAAACCGTATTGCAACATAGAAGAGAGAAAATAGAGAGGTGATGATGGTTAGTGTTGGGTAAATATGAACTGAATGGTCAGTTTAGCAAGTCACAGCTTAGGCTCTGCCTAGGAAAGTCCAAGACATAACTCAAACACACTGACAATTCCAATGCTGACTGCAATGCTTAAATGTATTAGAATTTCTGCTTCTGATTCTCACTAGGATCAGGTCACCATTTTGCTTCACAAACTAAACAGTTTACAAATATTTTTGAAGTGTTCCAGGAAATTGAGGATAAAGATAACACACTTTCTTCTGGTCAAGGCACGGGGGAGAGTGTGTTGGGGCCATGAGGGTATTATTTACTCTGTGCTGTTGCCAAAGTCAAAGCTGAGGATTTCTGATCCAGAATTTTTCCGCCAGAATTTATAATGGAATATCATCTATGAGAGAAAGCCACAATACATGAATCAGGAATTAAATCACACTTAGCCTGTGAAAATATTAGTTTTATGCATTCTGATTTTCATCTTCAACTTTAATTTCTCTGAATCTTGTGGCCAGCACTGAAGATAAAATTAATGTTTGGTACTTGTGAGAAAATAAGAGGCATGTTCTCAAAGCAGTTCCCTTTCTGTGCAAAGATGCTCTTACTTATCACTGCCCACTCAAACATACCCTCACCTACTATATTTAAATTGGTGTGAGGATTTTGTGGGTATTCAAAAGTACTTTTCTGCTGTTCCCAATGATGTGTCATGCTGAGTATAATTATTTAATGTAAGAATTATTAGTATGGTGTACACCTAATGTCCTTTCACTTAACAGATGGTTTGTGAATATCTGGGACAACTTAGTAGCCCTAAAATGATTCATACCTCAGCTATCTGAACACATGGCCACCTTTCATCACTTGTGCTGAGTCTAAGAGAAGGTTTAATAACCCAGTTTTGAACAGAATTTCTGGTCTTTAAACATGCATGTCACCAGCATATTTTTAACAAGGAATGAAAAGCAGAAATGCAAACTGTACTTTCAGCTTTCAGTGGCTAGCCTTCCTTTCTTTCTTTTAATAGAATTACTTCTAACCTTTGTATATATTGCTTGTCACATCAGTATCATTCATCTGATGAAGAATAACATCCTCTCATAAGTCTATGAATCCTGTCAGAATTTCCAAAATGGGAATCCATCTGTGCCTAGAATTCTCGTGCTCATCTTTTTATTTGCATGTTCCAAGTGAATTGTTTCCTACTTTCTTCTTCTTGCTTTCTCGCTCATATTCTCACATTTTCTCACCTTTTTTTTTTATTTTCTCCTGCTCTGCTACCTTTTTTCCTGTTCTCCCTCTCTCCTGTTCTCCTGTCCACTTTAATGGTTCATTTGTGCCCTTTCACAAAGAAAATTTGCTATTAGCACAGACTAATAACCTAGTTTTTTTTTTCCTTTCTTGGAAAAAACCCACACATGCCATTTCATGGAGATCTCTAATGATATGGATACATCTAACAATCTAATTTTGGTAAGTTATTTTTCTCACTTCATCCATTAAAGCCCTATCCTGGTATTAGTGCAAGAATAGCAGCCCAAAAGTAAGACACTAAAAGGAAAGTAATTTGGGCTTAGCTGTAGGTATGAAAAAAGAAAAACCGTTGAGGTCTGTATGTTTCTAACAGTGATTTTTGCAGATCTGTTATTGCAATGGGTTCTAATGTTTCTCTGGAGAGATCAATTATTTACTCTGCTTACCTATGTTAATGGTGTGTCAATGTAATTTATGACATCCGAGCACCAAATTGCAGGAAAGTGTGGTAATGCACTGTAAGTTGTCTGAAATTGCCAAGTGATACCGGAGATATTATCCACATCTCAATTGTCATCCCAGTTCCCTTCTGAGGCATGAACACTCCTGGGAAAATCCAGCTCCAGCAGCCAGATGTTTCTGGCTATGATCAAGAGTAGTAAATGAGGTTTCTGCAGTCGGTGCTTTTGAAAGATAAAGGAGCAGATCCTCAGCTGCTGTGAATTGTTGTACATCCACTGATTTCTACAAACCTGCTGTGCATGATATCGTCCTCCCCAGGGCAAACTGTGACTGAGAGGCAAGGACTCAGACTAGGAACTGGAAATCTGAATTTAAACATGGGATGAAAGCTTAGATTGGGTTTAGCCTCTATCTATCAGACTTCTCTCTATCCAGTTTCACCCCTTGTTTGTATCTAGCACAGTTTTTATTCCAGGATAATTTAGATGATAAGTGTTTAGGAGATAATCTTTTTAGAATCTGGTTTGGCTAGAAACTGTTTTTCTCAGCTGGGTTGTTTATTGCTCTTGATTTTAGCAGACTTTTCTTTGTACTTTTCCTTCTTGTGGAAATGTCATATGTTGGATTTTGGCCAGGTTAGTGACAGTCAGCAATACTTTTAGTTGGTCATTCCTCATCCTGCACTATGTTTGTAAAATCAGTCTGGTTCTGAGTGAACACATACATATCTTGTTCAAATGTTACAGTAAACTTAGCATTTATTGGTGATCACAGCACTGGGGGAGCAAAATCAGTTTCAATAATAACCTTTTCTTTCAGTATAAATATGTTCTTTTCAAGACTTATTCCTGGCAGTAATATTTACATATTTACACTTTTTGTAAATGTAGTGCTTAGGAACTTTTGTTAGGGAGAGAGATTTTTCTTGGCAGCTCTCCCAGACTTTGCCAAGAAAAAATTACTGCAATTATTCATGCAAGTTTTCACAATTTCTTAACATAACTTCTATTTGATGCATCATATTAGAACAATTCATGCAAATTGATCACACAATTCTAATGATTTTGCAAGGAGTTTCTATGAAAATGACAGTAAAGTTCCAGGGTTTTCAAAATAAGGGAGAAAAAGAAGTAAAAAATGGCTGGCTCAAAAAAAAAAAAAAAAAGACCCACTAGTACTTGACAGCCAAATTTGAGGAATTTTACCAAAATGTAAATCCATAGCACTGGTCTTGTTCCCAGAAAACATTTTCTTCCCATTTAAAAATCAGACTTAGAGTAGTACGAGTAGTATTTCACTAAAAATCCATAACATTTAATTTGAAAAAAAGCATAATATCACAGAATTTAAGACAAGGTCATGGATTTATATAAAAACTTTGTCTTAGTCCCATTTTTTTAACCATTAGTTTATTAATGAACTTAACTGGTTTACATCTTAAGTGTCCTTAAGTTGAACACCAAAATTGAATTTCACTTGAATATGAAATCGCTCTGTAATTGATTTGATAATTTAAAATGTTGTTAATTTCCTTTTTTACAAAATACACTTAGGCAAAATATTAATACTGAATTTTAAGTACCCAGCAGCTATAAAACTCAGTTGTCTGTGTTTTAGGCAAAATACCCAATGTGGTGCAGTTTCATCAGCGCAGAACCAGGCAGGTCAAGCAGCTTGAGTAACAAACAAAGAGAGGCTCATTTACTCTGGAGAGGTTACAGAAATCTTTTCAGAAACAATATTGAACATATTTTCTGCCAGTTGATATCTCAACTCTATTACTATATTTATACCATGTTAATAACTATAATATTATAAAAAAGATGGTTTATAGAACTATGTTTATATACACAAGACTGCCCTTCACCATCAGCAGAATGGAAACACTAAAGGAATGTAAGAAACCTTTCTCAAACGTCATAATGGATAAATTATAAACTATAGCTCAGTGCCTCCATAAATTTTCATTGCCAAAAGGACAGGAGAAAATTTGGCAACACAAAACAGCTGTCTCATAATTCACAGCTCTTATTATTCACCAATTCCCAGACAAATTTTAACTAATTAGTTTTGCCTGTTTGTTTATCCTTAGCACACATGCTTGACACCCCATTTAATTGCTGCTTTTGCCCATATCTCAACATGGTGCTTTGGGAGATTTTTTTGTTCTGAAAGGACCTGCCTGCTTCATCTGCATCCCATTACAAGCACAAGTGCTAGAAAAGATGCTAAAAGCCCCTGTATTGTGCCTGTCTCACCCTGTCAGCTGCATATGTGCAATTCCCAAGTGGGAGTCACATTCCGATTTCCAAGGATCTAATTCTGTTCTGTGCCATAAGAGAGGTAGACAGCAATTAAAAATTAGTGACCAAAAAAAATCACTGACAACATACATTTTCAAATCCGTGCAGCATAGATGGTGGCATGTCCAGATGAGTGAAAAATGAAAAGGATCATGGGTAATTTGACTTGGGTGAAAGTGGCATAAGAAAAGAAACAAGATTAGCAAAGATGTTGCATGAAAGGAGAATAAGTAACTATGGCATTCACATGAAATATCAAAAATATTTTGTTTTTAATCCATATATTGTAAGCTACTGGCATCACAGTAAAGCACAGGGTCACACTTTCTCTTTTTG
This sequence comes from Euphonia xanthogaster, assembly GCA_034509185.1. NCBI lineage: Eukaryota > Metazoa > Chordata > Aves > Passeriformes > Fringillidae > Euphonia > Euphonia xanthogaster. Next base: position 29,087,790 of record JAYDZK010000274.1, read on the forward strand.
TGTTTGAGAAGGGAATTTCAGCCTGGGGGTGTCAGCACAGCCCCTGGGGACAGGCCTGGCACGTGCCCAACCTGCTGCCAGCAGCTGGTGAGCGTGGCACGGCCGCATCCAGGCGCTGGCACGCTCTGAGCCCCTTCTCACTCATGGGGACTCTTCTGCACTGCTGTCCCTCCAGCTGCTGTCCCTGGCTGAGCACAGGTACAGCAGCATCAGCTCCAGCCACCTCCTCTCTCTCCCCCTTCCCCAGAGGGAAAAATCACATTTGCTTGAAAAGGATTGGAGGGACAGTCCCTGGCTGTCATGTTTCATAGAGTACATAACAAGCCTGGATCTCTTGCCAGGAAAATGAAATGAACTTACTGTGTCTGGGTGACCTTCAGGACAATGAATAACTACTTTTTAAGCTTTACATGACATATACCTAGTATTGAAGAATAGTGCTTATTCCATAAAATAAAATTAGAGGGAAAAAAAATTACTCTGCTCTAATCCTTTTCATTTTGCTCCAAATTTCAGTTAGGGTTTGGATCATTAGAAACACATGTGCCTATGTATTCCTCTGTCTTTCTCTTTCAATTTTGCCATTCATGTTTATTGTAAAATTGGTGAAATTACAGATTCTGAAGCAGGATTTCTGTTTGTAGCACTTGAGCTGAAATTGAATATCCACAGTTCACTGTTATACAGCAAACATTTCTTTTATAGCATGGTTTTCTGGAACGTATGTTGTTGGGGTTTTTTTAAATAAGAATGTTATATCATCACTAGTACTTTGTGTTCCCAAGAAATTGCTACAATGTTCCTGATGGTAATACTAAAATTAGATGAATCAGACCTGACAGTGAACTGCAGTACAAGGAATACTACATTAATTTCATCTACTCCTTTGCTTGTCTTTGCAACACAAAAAAGGAAAAAAAGCAAAGTACCCCCCACCCTAAAGGTTTCAAAGGGGGGGGGGGGTGGCAGCAGAGAACAGGAGAAAAATGAAACAATAAAAATTCAATACTAACGGAATCTGTCAACCTTAAAACAATTAAAAGATTCAGAGTTCCTTCAGTCATTGTCTGCCATTTGTACATCAGCAAAGAGGGAAATCAATATTTGTTTCGTGGAGAGTTCCAACCCCAGCATGTGGTATTGATATTTTCAACAGTGTAGAAAGGTTTGTTGTGAAAAGTCTTTCACTTTTCCACTATTAGAGAAGGTTTGTGAATTGGCTTCAACATTACCTGGTAACACCGCTCTTGTTTAATGTTTTCTTTTGGGGAGTTTAATGTTATTTCTATTGGCATTACTGGTAAAACTTTTTGCACTGCTATTGCTGTTCTAACACAAATGAATGCATAAATAAAATAACCTGTACCACACAGGTGACAGCCATGAGAAAATTTGCAACCAAAAAGCCACGGGTGACAGGAGCTGCTTTGTCCCCAACACATGCCTGAGGTATTTGCAGGCTGCAGCAGTTTCTGGTGGGGCTTTTTGATAATTTTCTGATCTCATTGCTATCCTGCAAACCCCAGAGACACATCTGTGGAGGCATGGCCAGTCATGACTTCTAGTTGTTACTGAACCTTGACACAGCTGGGACCTCTCTGCTGGCAGATTGTTTTCTCAGTTCCAGCTCTGAATGGGAGGAACTCATGCGAAAATGAAATTTATCCTGAACTGGTACTACTGGAAAATTCTATCTGTGTTTCTTTGACTCCTGTTTTCAGTGTCATATCACCTGATTCTTTTATACAGCTTCTGCATTATCAGTCAACTCAGTGCTGTGAGGGGGATAATATCTCACCCCCCAGGAGAGGGGGGAAATAAAAGGCTCCTTACTGTGTTTGCAGGAGAAAGAACTTAACCAGCCTCTGTTAGAGCAGAGGGAACAGGAAAGGGTATGCTAGAATTAAACTCCTACCTGTTATCACTAAACTCTTCTTTTCCAGAGTAAACTTAGAAAAATTGGCAGGAACTTGCATGTGGTTTTCAGGTGGGAGCTCATGTCCTCTCCAGCAGGTCTGAGCCCTGCTAATTGCTCTGTGGCAATTGCTCTCTCTCATCCTTCCCAAGAGGGCTGTAAATTGGGCTGCTGGAATCCACAGCACATTTTGGGATCTGGTAACAAGGCAAATCTGCCTGGCCTCCTTCCACAGCTTCAAGCATTCTGGTTTTAGACATTATTGGTTTATTGGGTTTGTGCCTCCCAGTGTGCTTCAGGCACTCTTGAAATCCTCTGATTCAGGATGATTTTTTTTTCCATTGCTGCAGGCTTGCCAGATCAAGTGTGAGTTATTTTACCTTTAGAGTGCTAGGACTGTTCTAGGTTGGACCAGAAAAACATTCCTGTTTAAAAGTCCAAAGTCTGTATAGCACTTCTTGTGACAAGCAACACTGGGTGAATTAGTGGAATTTAAGCATATCTCTTGCATGCAAGATATTCAAATAAGCCAGAAATACACACTCCCTGAGACTCCTTGTGGCACCAAGTTTGACATTAGATTGTTTTCATTACAGGGAGAGAAAGATTCACACAGAAGCAGAGTTATAATAAAAGTTTTCCAAAGCTGTCATTTTTGCTTCAGTAGAAATAATTTGGTGAATACTAGAATTAAAGAATTCTAACTTCCCCAATATAGAATTATCAATGAAGAAATGTTCTTCTGGGGGAGAAATTTGTTCAAATATTTAGGCTTACGGGGGCTTTTGGCTGAAGAATGCTTGTCCTAGGATATGAGTTCATACACATCTCGAGCACAGGAACAAAACTGTAAGAATTCAGAAAATGTGAGTGACACTGAAGCCAAGGCTTTGCACACAGTGTTCAAAGAGTGACCTAGAGAAAGTGATTAGGTTTGTGTGAATTAAATCCTCAACATAATCACTTGAACTTGACATCTATCTTAGTACCTGACGTTCGATTTTCTTGTCAGAGAGAAATAAAAATAAATCTTCTAATTGTTAGAGATGATATTGTTAACAATTTCACCCAAGAAAGGGTGATCACAGTATGAAAAAAACTCCCATCTGTCTGAAAAAATCATTGACATTTTGAAATTAGAATTAGGTGCCAGAAAGATGCTTCTGACCTAAATTAAACTAAAATAGTAAAAATGATGGAATGTTTTATCCCAGAAATAGAAGAGAAAGTAAAGTCACTTGAAAGAAAAATGTGGCATAGCCTTATAAGGCTAAACATCCAAGCATCCATAGGTCATCCATGTGAAACTTATGGGAAAAGTCCCAGCAGTCCTGGGATGTTATTTTCAAATGGTTATGGAGGTAATCTGTAGGAGTTTGATTTGTTTTCTTTTTTTTTGATAAACAAATGCCTTAATATCTCTGGAATCTGGCCCTCACAACTCAAAGGATGCAAAGTCACTAAGAAAAATCCTGGCTGTTATCTTATTGAAGTTTGCATCAATCTTTCAAACCCAAATGCTCAATTCCTGTTGTCATTTTCCTTGCTAGAAATATTAGTTTAATTTCCTGATAGCGTCCGTCTATCGATTATCTGCAGAGCTGATTACATGCACGCTCCATTCCCACCCCTGGGCTCCCCCTAGGAATACCAGCTATGGGGGAGGGAGAAAAGAAGCACAAGTGGCTTTGTAGGAAATCCATCCATGTTTGACAATTTCCTCCACAGATCCCCAAAGAAAAATGCCTCAGGAAGTGCTCCCTCATTGTCTCTGATCCAAACGTGTCTGCTGGCAGCCGCTCCTCGAACGCTTTGCGCAGGCAGGCGCGGGCTGATCCTTGGTTTTGTGCTCTTCCTGGGAGTGGGAGCCACAGGACACCTGCCACTGTCTGTTCCCTCTTCAAAGGACACCAGGCATCACCACCTGCGGCACCTTCAGAGGCAAAACCAGCTGGCATGAAAGCACAGCCCTGTTTGCATTAATAGCTTCCCAACAACGACTGAAACAGGGGCTTTAGGGAAATGGGCAGCTCTTCCAGGTCCTCCTTACTAAAATCCTGAAGCTGGAGGAAATCTTGGCAATGTAACAACAGAGATACTCCAGTGGCTCCCAGTTTTAGTCTCTCATTTCTATTCTCAAGCATTTTGTCAGTTTTTTATCCACGTCACATAACAAGCACTTTTTCCTATGTTCTGTTTGCTCCCTATGACACATTGGCTGTGCATTGGAAATGCTGCCCCAGCTCACAAGTCTGATGGTGATGTGCTCCCTTCCCCTCTCAGCAAAGGGAAAGTGCCTTTTGCCCAAGCACTTGAAGCAGCAGGCTGGATGGAGCTCCCTGGTGATAAGTTCATGCCTCGATCTGATGGCGTTTTAAGACTGGCATCAAAACAACAGTTTGTCAGAACAAGTATTCCCCTCACAAAGCCTCCAGTTTGTGACCTGGCCAAAAAGGGAGAGTAATTCATGAGTGTAACTCTGGCTGTTGCCCTTGTTGAAGTAGCCAGGGTGATTGTTTGTGCCTGCAAGGTCAGAAGAGGAGGAGCCCAGGGTCAATGGCAGTCAGGACCTATGGACCAACGTCACCCTGGAAATTTTGCAGGCCACCAGCATGACACACAGTGCTTTTATGCAGATGCTGGGCTCCCGAGGAGGTGTGTGTGCAGGTCTGCTCTTAACCCCACAAAATGCCCCTTGCTGACAGGGTGCAGCAAGGTTGGCCTCTCTGCAAGGGACAGGCAGCTGGGAGCCAGGAGTGGCCCTGGCAGGTGGCAGCTGTGGCCTCTCTAGCGAGGAGCCAGGTGTGGTGGCAACTCTGGGTCAGGATCACAGACAGACTGCTGGGGCAGCGTAGCTTAAAAGCAGCTCCTAAGGGAAAATTGGGGCCAGCTCTTGTTTCCAGCTCTCTTCACACCGACTGCCACCAGCAGAGGAGATGACCTTGGGCTCAGCAGCTCAGCAGCCCTGGCTGGCCTGTGCCACACGTGGCTGCCCTGAGCTCCAGCCTGGAGCATGCAGCTGTGAGCAGGGCAGTGCCTGCTGAGAGGGGAGCAGGACAGACACACCCAAACTCCAGGTAACTTCATGCTACATGGATGGTTTAAATGTGTGGGGCTTTTTTTCCTCTCTCCACCGTTCTAGAAATGTAACTGATTGTCTGAAGTGCAATCAGTGCACACTTGACTTTTGAGAATGATACACATAAAAGTGTTATAGAAGGCAATTCACTGAAGTCAAGTGTGCTCGAATCACATTTTAGATAATTGGTTGGATTAAATAAAAACTGTCAGTAATTACAAAAGTATGGTTTGATTTTGATTTTGATTCTGCTCTGCATTTTGTCCGTTTTTAAGCCTGGTTCTTTTTGTACCTCACTGAAGTTCTTTATCTTTGCTTCTTTGTTTTCTACTTAATAGTCACTGTTTCCATTCAACAAGCGTTTTTCTTCTGTTTTCAGTATGTTATTAACAAGTGCTTTCTGTCCTCATCTTGCTTTCCCTTAGTAGTCTTCACTTGCCTATTACCTTTGGTTTTATTTATTCTTAATGGCCGCAATTAGAAAACAGTTACCACAGCACTTATTTAAACCTGGCTTAACCATGTGTTGAGTCACTACCTGATTTAGCATGCTTAAACTTGTTAATTTACTTGAAGAATTGGGATAACAACGACTCTGTTGTGTACTCCAAATTAACTTCATTTCTGCTTGCCATAAATGGTTTCTTTCCAACAGTGGAAAAGTTGCCAGGTAAAATTTACACTGAGGGGGAAAGAGAAATATGAATGACAGTACAGTTTGCATCTAGCCCGTTGCATGTTAGCAACTTGATGTCACAAAACTCTCTTGGTGAAGGTAAATGCAGGGGAAGCAAAGGCAAAAGGAAAAACAAGACCTGTGTTCGAGATTCCCAAGGAATACACACAACATAGAGCTTGGATGCATTTTTGTGGTATGTCCCAGTAGTGTGATAAGATTCTGAATAAGGTCCCAGCAGAGGTGTCATCATTACCTGTTTGGACATCCTACTGTTACATTTGTCTATCTCACATCTTTAAAACCCTCTGGGGCCTCAGTATCATCATGAGATGCCACTCAAAGTTCTTTTTAAGGCTGAGCATTGGAAATGACCAAGGATCCATTTCACGATTTTATCTCATGACCAACTGTAGCTCAGGATCTTTGCTCTTAATACTTTGGATATGAATAGATAAATATTTATAGGTACACTTCTGCACACAATTGCCCGGGGGATCTCTTACAGTTTATTTGTATTCATGATCAGTGGCTCTGTTACTAAAATAATTTTGGTAGTATGAATTTTTTCCCAGGCTTTTCAGTGGCCTCAAGTATTGTAGTCACATCATTCTCACCCAGATTATATGCTTGTCAAAGCAAGCTCAAGCAGAGAAAGCTAATGTTAAAAACACATGGGAATGTTAAGAGAATTTAGGACAAACAGGAGTGCTCCTCTTCCAGCAAGCTTCTTGCTTGAGGGAGTATGGGCACACAGCTTCCCTCATGGCTGGCTGCGGTTAGCAAATTGTTTGGTGCAGAGTAATTGGAAGGATTGGGTGCTACAACAAATGCCATGCTGAAGAAGAAGCACCAACACGTATCATTAAAATTTAGGGCCAGCTCCTCAGTGGAAATTTAAACTAGATGAAGCTTTCTTCCTACATATTGACTTAGGCATTTTGATTCAAAAAAATTGTTGAGCTACACTTGGGGGGTTTCTGAGTATTTCTTGGTTTTAAATGGTATTTATCAGGATCGTTCTGTCGTTTGACATTTAAGCAAATGGGAGCATAATACACTTTCTGAAAGATGTAAATTGGAAGCATCTATGAATGGGTGCTGAATACTCAGTCACTGACTAGAATTTAGGCTGCAATTAGCTAAACTAACATTTATTTATTTTAGGTGCATACCTTCTAGTGGAACGCTTCACACATAAGTAATTAACACTATGTCACGGGGACAAATGCAAATATATGTGATTCATTTTTTGCCACGCAGATTTCTTCTATTGACAAAAAAATATGGTTTGTCTCTGCCTGTCTCTATTAGAGTTTCCATTTTCTATACTCTGTTTACCGTTTGTTGCAAATTAAACCACGTCAAACTGACAAGCTACAGGTTTTTTTCTAAAATTACTGGCTTGTTAGGGGTGGAAAAACTTCTTTTGGGGAAAAAATGAGTGTGCTTTTTCAGCAACAAGACTTAAATGGAAGCAATTCTCCATGCTGTTGGCACTAATGAATTTGGCTCAAGTGAAAAGCAAATTAAACCTATTGTACATACTTCTTTCATTAAAGGCAAAATATGGATTTCTGTAAGTTATTCATGGTGTTTCCACCTATTTGTGTTTATTTTGCTATCCAACATATTACACAGAGTTCAGTGCCCCAAATCTGACCTGCCTTGAATCATTCATTCAAATCTCCTGGGTCAGGTATCAGCTTACAGGGAAGTGCACTGAAGCTTCTCTCATTAGCCTGAAATCCCAGGGACAGAGAAGCCACTCCCCTTCAGTTCAAGACTTGCTGTTTTGGACCCCAGTGGTATGTTAATGCTGCATTTTCTGTATGTGCATGCACAAATCTATTTTTCCAGCATTTCAACTTGAAAATGAAAACGTGCAACTGCTAATGAGAGAGCCTATGTGAGCCGTGGGAAGCAAGGGAGGAGGAAACATCCATTGCCATTGCTCTCGGGACTCTTCATGCTCTAGGAATTGCTTCAGGATGATTGAATGGCTGCGCTGGTAAATCTCAAAGCACTTCCTGCCCTGATAGTCTCACCTGAGATGGTGATGTGTGCCTGAGGCCTTCAGCCAGGTGCCTGACACGCTGCTGAGCCCAGCAGCCTCTCCCCAGGCACACAGGTGACTCCTCACCTGTGCATTCAGCTCCATTCTGCTCCCCTGGGGCTGGTGCTCCCCCTGTGCTGCTGCTACTGCACCTTGGTGTGTTGGTTATTGAAACACCCAGCAGCAGGCGACTCTCGGGCACACATTCTGCTCCCTGGGCTGTGCTGCACAGTCCCTGCCTGTTCCAAACACCAACAGCCTTTTGGTTTTGGTTTCATCCCAGAGGCCAATCAGTGTTTGACCAGCTGATTGGGCCAGCTGATTCTTTCCCTTCAGCATTTGTGGGTTTCACACGTGTGCAGCTGTGCTGACTGCTCTTCCAGCTGCACAAGGAGAGCCAGTGTGAACCTTTTCCCATGTAAAATGCCTTGTGTGGGGACTGGTGGGCCCCAGTGTAACCTCACTGTCCGTGATGTTATTGTCCCAATTCATTCTACTGAGAGAGATACTTGGATTCAGGCAGTTACACCATTTTGTAGATGCTGCAAAATCTAATCATTATCAAGTATATGGGAGTTGGTGCCACTTCCTTTCTTCCTTCCCAAACTAGGAAGGCCATTTTTCTAAAATCCTCTAGCAAATGGCTGTTCCATACTAGAACTTTTCAGCGTTAAAAAATTGTATTGACATCTCTATACAATATTTCCCTGAATTTTTATTCTCTCCTTTAAACTCTCACGGCAATCTAGATGGAAAGCAGTGTTGAAAATGGCAGAATTTCTATGCCAGTCCAAATACAGGATTTGCCTAAACGTAATTAAACTGAATTTTGGTGCAAAGCTACACAGGCCTATGTAGATAAGAAAAATATGAATACTGATTATTCCTATGCAGTATTGAGAAAAAATAACTTATGGTTAAATCACATAATGTGATGTATCATGTATATTAAACTGTAGTGTTAAATCCTGGTTTATTGTTTTCCTGTCAAAATGTCATTGATGGATACCTGAGAGAAAATACATAAAGCAATGAGTCAAATTAAGAAAGTTAAATAAATTTTTTGAATATTTTTCTTAAAAGAATTTTTTAAGATTCAGAGGTAAATAACAATCATCTGATACAAGAAGTTGGTGAAACTGCATTTTGCTGTTTAGTCAGAATCTTTGATTAGCTCTGTCCAGTGATTTCTAGATCTGCTTCAAATAAAGTAGCCTTTTACAGGCAATATATGGAAACACTGAGGGAGAGATAAAAAAAGGCATTTACAGATCCTGATATCTGATTTATTGGGGTATTTAGCCGTGTGCAAAAGCACATGAACTGCAATGATCTGGGGTGGGATTCGTTTACCTAAAGGATCTGGCTTAACAGGGAATGTACAATTTGGAGAAAAGATTCCATGAACATAGATAATGAAGGAAGCTTTAAAAACTTGGCAACAGCAGAGGAGAACTAGTGAAATCTTTACTCAGAAATGAATAGAGAATTTGCTTTTTTCTAAAATTATAAGCTCATATTTGTTTGTGCCTCACCTCTGCCTAATGCTTTCTGAGGTGCAGCACGGGGAGCCATCCTAGAGCAAACCAGACCCAGATGAATCTCTCAGGAAATCACACCTCACCCCCTCCACTCCTCTGACTCAGTGAGCTGCGGGAAGGAGCTGTTCCAACCTGACTTGTTTTCCTTTGAGAACCATTCCAGATTTGGAATCCAATGGGTTTTTTTTGGCCAAGGACACGTGCTCTGTCTCATGCCATGGTTTCTGTGACTTGGGTCAGCCACACAATCCATCTCCTTTTGCCTCTCTGTTTTGATTTACCCAGCTGTGAAAAAGTAGGTATGTGCATATGCTTGGATGTACAGGCATGTGAGCAGATGATTCATCTCGCTCACTGTGAAGGCAGGTGGGAAAAATTTGAAGAAAAAGACTGCTTTTATACAAAATTCAATACTAATTTAATAGGAAATCACTAAAGAGCTGATTAATGAGGAAGATCACTTAATGCTTCCTAATTAGATTGATGGCATTTACCCAGGGCCCTTAATTCATTGTGCATTAAGGAGAAATGGCTAAGGTTTTCATTTGAAGGCTTCATTTACTCCCTGCCCTTAATTTCAAGGTTATCATCCGTGCAGTGTAATTCTCTTTTTGTTTCTTTGCATTAACAGTTCAGAGTAAATAACTTGGCTGGTTAAAACCAAAGTACAAGGAAGGCTCCAACGTTATTATGGTAAAGATCTGTGGGCAAAAATGTCATTAAGGAAGCAGGAAAAGAGGAAAACACCATCACATAAGGGTTGCAGTGCTGTTCCAAAAACAAGGCAACGAGGATGGTGGCATCCAGAAGTGACCAGTATGATTTGATGATTATGTGATTGCTGGAACCAGATATTACAAGAAGTGAAAAAAATCTGAAAGACCTAGAGGAAATGCTCCTGGATCTGAGTCCTGATTTCTCCACTGTACAGCTGCTTATGGCCTCTGTTATAATTCCCATCCATCCACAACAAAGGATGAAATTACCACAATAGCTTTCTTTCCAGACTGATTAAATGGAGCAGGAAAATAGACAACAGAACTGGTAATACATTATAATTAGAGACTTGTTTCAATGTAATAATCTAAGGCATAATTTGTGGCATAAATCCCATTTCAGGAAAGCACTTAAGCATATATTTAAGTCTATCTTTATTGACGCAATGCATTTAAACATATGCTTCAGTTGAAATGTGGGCTTAAAGTCAAATTAAATATAATATTGAAATACATGTACAAACTTACAATGATTTTTTTTTAGGAAGGTTTTCCCAAGCGAGGATAACTTTAGGAGCATTTTATTTTGTCTTGAATTAACATAACCTTCTTGTGCAGGAAATCAATCCAAGGTATTTTGTTTCCACCTTTCTGGGAAACCATTTGGTTAGGTCAGGTGTTTTAACCCCTTGCTTTCAGTGTTACAGCATTTTATCATCCCTTTTTTAAAAAGAAGTTTTAGCAATCTGAAACTAAGAGGAAATAAACTTTTCAGAAGTTCCATATTAGTGTATTTCACAGCAAGTAATTTACACCTCTGTGCAAATTGGTAAACTCTTTGCTTCTCTTTTTCTGCTTCTATCACATCTTTGATTTCTACACATCCTCACTGTAACTGGTCATGAGTTTGGACTATACCTCTTACTCAAAACTTGTGATTCTAGACAGGCACAGTGAGGTGTCAAGTTTGGGGTGAAAAGTGTTTGCTATTATTTGTCAAATGTCTTCCTCTGGAAGGGCAGAAGGAAAGCTAAGACATGTATGATATTCAGGAATCAGGGCCAAAGGTTCTGAGAATGCCTCATGTGTGGCCATATCCATGGAGGAAATATCCTGTCTCTAGTCTGAGAGCACCACACAAAAATCAGCCTGTGCATGGCACACTGCCAGCAGCAATTCAGCAATTTTACCAGGTCCATATCAACGAGCTCCAAGCACAGCTCCTCTCCAGGGCTCCTTATTGCCATGAACAGGGGATGCTACAGTGCTCTCCTCACCCCCCCTTCTCTCAGGCCTTTCTCCTGTAACTCCGTTTCCTCAAGTTTTCCTTCCTGTAAAAACATTGCTTAAATGAATAAAGCACCTCATAATCAAAAACATGCCCCCAGTAAGAGTTGTTTTTCTTTCAAGAGACTGATAATTTATTTTCTTTTCAAATCACATCACAGAACAAATCACATCAGAGGAAAAGTCATGAAGTATATTCTCTTAGGCCACTATAACTTACAATAATTTGTATATCATTCCCTGGAAGAAGTGGTATTTCTGTGTCTTGACAAATTATTCTGTCTAATTCACTCATCTATCTCACAGCTTCTCATAGATTGATCCACTCTGATTCCACTTCTCTGATTCTCCAAATAAAAATGAGAGAGGAAAAACCTCTGAGGAGAAAAAGTCCCTGAAATGAATAGTCAATCTAGCATAAAATAAAATTAGTATTATGAATATCGATCACTTTAATTTGCAGTAAATACTCTGCTTGTAAATAGACACTATTTACTGATTAGAAATGTGTGGAAATATTGCTTTTATATAGAAGAACTAAACGAAACCATCAATTTGTAACTATAAAGGTGCTTTTGATCTTATTTTCTTTTTTACATTCACACTTGCAAGTGTAGAATCTTTTTTTGCACATGTCTGACACTAATATTGGAGAATCTCTTTTTCCTTTTTTTTTTTTCTTCTTGTTTTTTTCCTTCTATTTGCATTATTTTCCACTTGAAGTTTTGGGAAAACTAACAAAAAAAGGTAAGAAACTAAGCTTCTACTGGTTCCTTTCCAAACAGTTCTAGAGAAGCATGGGCTAAGCATCCAAAAATGTTGCTTTGAAGTGTTTTTTTCAGTAATGTATTATCCAATGGATTTCAGAGGAAAAGAATGAAAATCTTCCATATGCTACTCCAGCATTTCCCCACTCCTTTTAACTGAGCTCTTGCTGACTTCTGTGCTGCTTTTTGGGAAATACCTGTTCTCTAACCAAAAGCAGGGCTGTTGCTGTGCATGCACAAACCCTGCATGCTCACACACCTCTGTGTCTTCAAGAAATGCTTTCTTGTTCTAACTCTTGGTGCAGCTTGCAGACTTTCCTTCCGAGCAGAACTACAGGTAAAGAATTTGGGAGCATTAAAAAAAATTGTATTTTTATTCATAAATAGTATTCATTCTGCTCTCCAAGAGCAAGCAGTGTGAAGGACATGTTCAGAGAACAAAACATTCCTGTTAGATACTGATCTAAAAGACCTGACAGAATGTGTTTTGTTTTGGTTTTACAGTCATAAATAATTTATCTTGTTTTAATTATTCTCAGGAAATAATTTCAAAGTCTCTACTATGAAGATAGCACACACAGGACTTTGTTTTTTAAAATATCAAACAGATTTAAAGTGATACTTCAAAAGTCCTCTATTCAGCAGCAATCAATGTAATGTGAACTAAATAGTTCAACTGTGCTCCTGTGAACATAAAAGCAGAAGGTTTGTAAAGCTGATCCACAGCAGCAGCTAAACATCAAAACAATGTAGAAATTTAAAAATAATTATGAAAAGTGATCGGTTCTTTATCAGATACCAAAAATATTTCAAAGGGTTTTTTTTTAAACATTTGCTTCCTTACAAACTGACGTGTCTGTGTGTATATGAGGTAAAGAACAGGAACACTGAAAATGCAACCAGTGAATGTTTTATGGCTGTTAGAATTTAGCCTTGCTAAATCAGAGCAAGTTCCACCATTGATTTCAGTAGCACCTGGCTTAGGTACTATTGAATTTGAGATTTACGTCTTTCATAAAATTCAGATTTTAATAACTTTAATTCCCTGATGGCTGCAGAGTTGCTAAGGAAGCAGCATTTGACTTTATGTTATGAACTGCCTGAGGATCAGCCACTGAACCTGAGGGATTCTGAGGTGGGAATTTGGGAGCTGCCTTCCTGTGTACATTTGTCCTGTCTTGTGTCACACCACTGACCTCATCTACAGCAAGTCCCACATTTCAGGAGTAAATGGCTTTTTTTGCCGGCTTACCAACAAAAAAAGAACTTTTCAAAATGCTAATTTTAATAATGAATGCCTTTAACCACTCTTGAAATTTCAATTTCTCTTTGGGAGAAAGAGGCTCCCGTGCCAAATGCTTTGTACAGTGCTTGGCATACATGTATGGAAAAGCTCTAATCTGCTGTCTGGGGGCTGAAGAGTTCATCTCATCCTTGCACTTGCTTCTGTTGGACTTGTTCAAGTTTCTATAAATAATTGTTGCATTCTGAATAAAAGGGAAAGAATTTGAGGGCCCTGTGGTAAGGAATCTTGCCTGCCATGTGGGTGGCAGATGCAAGTTCACATCATTGCTCTAATGGGAATGAAATTGCTTGTAGGGCCTGGAACAGCTCCAAGATAAATGAGGTGGTCTGTGCTTGGAGCAGTTGTCTGGAATGTGGAAGGCACAGATTAAGCTGTCAGTGTGAGGGGCTCCCTTCCTCCTCTGAGCCACAGGATCTCTGATGCTCTGGGGTGGTGATCAACCCCTTGCCCATGCCACTTCATTTCAAAATGGAAAACAAAGAGGGGTTTTGCTATAACGTTTTTGGTTTTTTAGCTAGTACTTCCCTCCCATGTCTCATAAGGGTGCCAGTGAGAACCTGCTCACTCGGTGCCTTTGTAGTCCTTGGTCTGTGTGAAATCATGAGGTGAGGCCTCTTTTGGGGTCAGATAAGGCATCTCTAATCACACAGCTGTAGGGAAAACTTATTGCAAACTAGAGTGACACTGTAACACTCAAGCTCTGCCTGAGATGCTGTGGGATTAGTTTTCTTTCTGGACTGTAATCATTTGGCAGACACCTCTAACACTCTCATCAGTTCTGAATGTCATGCTGTATTAGCTCAAACTTACAGCAATCAACCCAAACCAGAGAATGGTCAGACATCAAGAAAATGGAATTAATGAGGTGGTTCTGTGTTTCAAAAAGTAACATTAGAAGTCAAACCAGCAGGCAAGTGCACTGTGGAAAGAGAATGTTCCCAGGATCTCTCCAGAACTGTTCCCATCCTGTTTCTGTTGATTCTTATCACTGTGGTTTCACCATTTCTCAGGGTTCATGTTTGCAGTTTCAGTTTCTTATACAATCACAAATGGTCCTGGGAGCCCAAGGCAGAGCTTGTTTGATATCCAAATGTGTCACTGGGCTCTTTGGATTCAGAACAAAGCAGAATCCACAGTGTTTCTTTTCTGTGTCATTTTCCTAGTGTGGCTTAAAGCACTGAATTGAAACACTTCCAAATGCATAACTAAAGCACACACACACACACAAGCATTCTTAGTGTCAGCACGTATGAAATTGTTATTTGAAACCAGAAGGTGGCTCTACAATCAAGCTGGGCAAGCTGAAACCATAGAGATGCAGGATTCAAAATTTTTTCTTGATCCTTTCAGTTCTCTTCTTCCTCAGTAGAAACACCCCTGTTCCTGTAAGCAATGTAAGTGGGTTTGCAGTACCTATTTTTTTTGTCTTTTTTTTTTTTTTTTAATGGCAAAATCTAACTTCCACCCAAGTCCTTTTTTTTTTTAATTAGGATAGGGCACAAAGCAGAACACTGATGGCTTTAACTGGCTTTTGCTAAGTCAGTTGTTATCTCACTACTGATTTCAGTGGGAACTGCTTAAATCTAAATATAAGGAGCCTGGAAGATCCTTCCCTCGGCTGCCTGTGGGTGGTGTGAATGGCAGGTTCCTACACACATCAGGCTGTAGAGAGCTGATTTTATTTGGAATGTTTGCTATAAAGCTATCAATGGCTGGTCTTTGACGTTGCACAGAAATGGTGCTGAAGATGACATGACATGATTTTTTTTTTATTTAGGATAGCACACTTGGCTGGTGTTATTTTAGTATTTTGTAACATTATAAGGAATTTGTGTTACAGCATGTATTTTGTATCTGTCTCCACCCCTTTGTTATGTTACCAGCAGTTCTAACACTGTTTGAAAAGGAGGTATGGGGTAACTTCTCACATTCTTGACACAAAACTCTTAACAAAGCCCGCATTTGCAAAAGCAAACATTTTTTCCTAAACACAGATATTAATTGTCAAGAAATTCAGTGAAGCCAATGAAGTAACTCCATTCCGAGCCTCAGGTTAGATTAAAACAACATCCACCATATATTTTCTTGGCATTTGATTTGAAATACTACTGTAACAAATAACAGGAAATTTTAGGCATTGTGTACTTTATAGGAATTTTAACATGTGGAAAACACTTGGGTACTGTGTGCATTCTGCTGCTGTGCTAATTGTTTCAAAATTTCAAACTACCAGTTATGGGGAGCTGCTGAGTGCTTTTGGTTCTGTAGAGGGCTGTACGTGCAGGAGACAAAGCCCTCAGCAATTGCTGGAGTTTACATTAATATAATAAATATAATATAATATAATATAATATAATATAATATAATATAATATAATATAATATAATATAATAT
>JAYDZK010000274.1:29103626-29115436 GCA_034509185.1 Euphonia xanthogaster
ATATAATATAATATAATATAATATAATATAATATAATATAATATAATATAATATAATATAATATAATATAATGTAATATAATATAACATAACATAATATAATAATCAACACTGAGCTAGTTTTGTCCATGGCCCGTTTTGAAGTATTGAGATGTGGGCCTGGTTAAACACTGTTGCTCTAGTTTTCTGCTGTTTGAAATCCATTTCAGTGTCACTTCTGTGGAGTCATGATGCAATGAAGTAATGCAGCAGTAAATGAGGTCAATTCACTATTACACATGTGGAGCCTCAGACAAAAAGATAATGCTTGAGTTTTATTTTTTCTCTTTTTTTCTTTTTTATTTTTTTTTTAGCTTGTGCTCAGTGTAATTAAATGGAATTTATCCTGACATGCTTGTCCTAAAGGACAGGTAGAACTTTCAGGCTATCAGACTGCTTCCTTGTCATTTATTCATTTCATTACAAAACTGCAGCCCTCCAGGGGTGTGACATAATATAACAGTGCTCCCGAGCACTCGACTTTCATTTGGCTCTTTGGTTTATCTGACAGACACAGGGGCAAAACCCCCACGTGTAACTGGAAAAATCCCCATGGACTACTCATATGTGACTGCTAAAATGCACAGGTTATTTCTGCTAACAATGGCATGAACTTGTGTCAGAAATGTTCCCTTCTGATTTGATTTTCCCTGGTGAAATGAGATGTTTTAGTGTTTCATTTCTCAATTTGTTTCCTGTAATTGTGTTCTCCCCAAACAAGCGTATCTCAGATCTCAATATCAGCTCCTTTCACAAAAGATGGGTGTGATAATTCTTCCATGAAGCTGTGGATTGCTTTTGCTCTCACAGAAGTTGTGAAAACATGGATAGGCTCTACAAAAGTTATAATTTAATTCGAGAATAGATGGAGATTAATAGGTGCTTCCTACCCCCCAAAAATGACACTGAATTTGAGCTTCTGGTACTGTTAGGCCAGTGCTTTTCTAAAGCCCTGAAGGTGAAACTTCCTTTCAGTCAGTTATGCTGAGACCCTGAGGTTTCTCCATCCTGCACTTGCTCAAGTGTCACTGAAGGGCTCATATTAATGGAACTAATGACTGTGTCAGTCTCTTACTAGAGGAAAGCAGGAACTGGCTCACCTATTATCTTTTTTTTCCCACTAATATTTACACAGAATGATAATGCACTCATAGATAAAGAGTAATTGCTGTGGATCTCTGTCCATTAAAATGTGCATCAACAATTCAGCCTTTTCCTTGTTGCCTATCTTGGATGGTATTGCAGTCAAACTGCCCCCTGTAAGATTCTGCTATTAAATTCTACTTAATATCACTGTATTTCATAATATAAAATCAAAACGTAGGTGTTAGATTGACAGAATTTGTTCTCTGTTCCTCCTTTTTCATTTTTTTGGTTTTTTTTTGTTTTTTTTTTTCTGGTGATAGAAATCACTGTTGATAAAATTAGAAAGGTACAGGGGGATCAGTTCCCCCCTCCTGTCAGAGTTCCTGTTGTACACGTCTAGCAAATTCAGTGGATTTGGATGTAATCTGCAATGAAATCACTTATGTCACTGGCATTGCAAAGATGCAAAATATGGATGAATGGACATAAAATAATCTTCAGCCAGTCAGAGAAATGCCATGTTAGCCTCTCAAAAATTCCCTCAAATTATCACTGATTGCAATCAACACTTTCAGTCTGATCCACAGAAGACAACAACCCTACAGAACACAAGATTTTTTTCCTCTAAAAAGGCCAAGTTAATGTTTGGTCAAACAGGAACACACCTTAGGTAGGGTTTTAAGCCTCATGAGCTACTGAGTAAGTTTTTTTAATCATACTGTGGGGTAAACAGTTTGTTGATGGTTCTTTTCATCCTTAGTGAAGAAAAGTGCATATGCAGAACAGAGAAAATTGCAAAAACCCAAGATATTACAGCTATTGAGCACCCTAAATTCAAAACAGTATGGACTATACTGCTGGCTGCAAAAGCTGGGGCTCTGTAAGATAATTATACCATCAGTATTTGTACAGAAACTGCCAACACTTGTTTTCTTCTTGAAACACCTGCTCAGAATATCAGGTATCTTGAACTTGTATCTTTTACCTTGTTTCAAGAACAGCAATTCCCATTTTGCCCCTCCTTTTGCAGCTTTGTAGACTATTTGGAAGCACTTAGGTTCTAAAGTTGTTGTCATTACTGCGAAATCATTCTGAAACTTTGCCATCTCCATGGCAACTGGCCTACTTATGTTAAGGATTTTGATGCCACACCGATGTTCAGTGGCACTGTTAATCCGAGATATTAATTTAATATATCAGTGCTTTACACTGGAGTTTACATGCTTAATCTTTTGGTTATAATCGTGAGAAAACTTTGATGCTGAATAATGACTTGCTAGAGCATTGGCTCAGCCAGTGAGCACCTACCACAGGATGAATTAGCACAGACTAAGGGACACAGAGCCTTGTGTTAACAAACAGGATGTGAAAGGGTGGCTCACCTAGCTCATGCACTGCAGGTAAACCCTTTTAAGAGAAATTAGTAAAATCTTTCCCAGTTATATAAATAGGGTGAGCAGAGTTTGCCCTGCTCAGGCAGACCCCACTGAAATCAGCAGCTGGGATCACTTCAGCCAGGAGTTCTGTTTTCCTAGCAAAACACTCAGAGAAGGGTTTGAGGCAGGGCCAAACCCTGCTGTGAACACCAAACACAGGGTGCAATCCTGTAGGGCACGTTCTGGTGTGCATGGGAGCACCTGCTGCTGGCTCTGGAGAGCAGGGCACCAGGCAGTGCCCAAATCCTTACAGGGTGACAGAGGGAGGGAGGGCTCAGGTGAACATTCTCCATGGTTCACACAGATCACTTGTCTATCACAGACACGTTTCATGAAAAATCCTTTCCTCAGGATTTTTTTTCTCCTGAGAAGCTGAGAGGCCTCAGGAACAAACTGCAAACAATGATTATCATCTGCTGTGGAATGCAACAGGTGCATCTGTGATTGCTCTCATGTGGTTGTTTCTAATTAATGGCCAAGCCCAGTCAGCTGCCTTGGGCTCTCTGAGTCAGGAGCTTTTGTCATTGATTCCATTCTTTGCTTGCCTTCAAGCCTTCTGATGAAATCCTTTCTTCTTTTAGTATAGTTTTAATATAATATATATATAATAAAATAATAAATGAAGCTTCCTGAAACACAGGGTCAGATCCTCATCTCTTCCCTCTTCCTGGGAGCCCTGCGAACCCCACCACACTTGTCTTTCTAACAATCCCCAGAGACAAGGCAGGCCTAGTGGACGGGCACAAAGAAGGATGCTGTCCTTCAGAATACACATTCCAGCTGCCCACACTGTGGGAGGTGCAGGGCCTGGGCTACCTCACAGCACTGAGCCACATAAGTGAACTGCACCAGGCAACAGCCCAGCAAGGATCAACCTTCCAAGGGCAGGGAGAGCCTGGAAACTGCAACCACCAGGGTTTTCCTGGAGCAAAACCATGATGCTCTTGCACAGCACTGTGAAAAACCTCATTGATCTCAAAATTTCAAATGCTCATTTTATCCATATCTTTCTAAATGAAACTGCAGAGGGTGTGCAGCGTAGTGGAAATGTGAAATATTGCCCTATTTGAAAGTGTATTAACATTTCCTGAACTTTTTAGTGTATGTGTTACTATTGCCAGGGTAGAGCAAAGGCTTTGTGCTGGTACAGGGGTGGAGGCGAGGAGAAAACCCAGCAGTATTTACAAATAGATTCTGCAAACTCTAGTCCAAAAGAGATGACATCTCCTGTAATTGCAGATGAGTACTTTCTTATTTGTTTTCTGCCAGAAATATATTAAATTATACTCACTGCCCCTAGCTAGTCCGTAAGCCTTTTTTTCTTACTGGCCAGAGTCCCATTCCCAGCAATCCTTTAAATTTCTCATTTTTCATGCAACTACCTTGATTATCTATGCTGTTAGTGTGCTCAGTAGCTTTTTGTTGGTAGAAGGGATCCCAAGGGTATCATTCTTTTTATTACATTTCTCCTCCGTGTGGAGAGAATAGTCCTTCCTCTTTGGAGGTCAGAGAGAAATGATCTATTTACTTCCTTCTAAATGGAGGATAATTCTGTTCTTGCTTGGCACTGAAACTTTTCTATCAGACACCTTCCTGGAGACAATATTATAAAAGCCAGATTTTCAGCAGATTTGAGCACTTTCTGCAGTTCCCCATTGAAATATTGAATTAGATCTGAAATTATTTTCTCCTGCACTTGTGTCATTTTAAGGGAGCTTTATGCCAGGGCCTTTGATGCCAAATTTCATCTCGGGGTGGATTCTTACGTGTAGACTCTCAAAAGCCTCCTTTCCAATGGACTTGCTGGCTGGCCCTTGGTTCCAGTAGTGCTGCTGGCAGGCTCAGTTAAAAAGCAGGCTCGATGGGTACGAGACCATAGGCATAAGCTCTTTAAAATACAAACCTTGGAGCTCCTCTGTAATTCCTACTCCCCCAAAGCTGCATTCTGCTCCTTCCAGACCTGTGCCTGAAGAGGATGAGTGCACCTCTTACGGGGAAGTGTGAATGGAATGAGGAGTGGATTGTGCTGAGGGAGGCACAGGCACACACTCCTGTATGCTGCAGCTGAGAACCTGGAATTCCTTGGTGAGCTGGGGATTGGGAATGGATGAATACAATTGCCTAAGTCAGACTTTGGTTTTTAAAATCCTTGTGAGTCCCTCCTTTTGCCTCCTCTGAGCCTTGGTGCTTTTAACTGGCAACCAGTTTTGACTTGTTACAATCTCACTGGAACCAGTGGTGAAGTTTAATTAATTGCAATAAGTGTTTAAAACAGTATCCAAATGCTTAGAATTGGGAAAAGAGGCAACTTTGTGTAGATTTCAAATGGGTGTTCATTCCAGAAATGCACAGAACCTCTGAAGCTGTGGGTGTTCTGCTGATGGGTTTGTAAATGGCATCAGGTGACCTTGGTGACCACCCCAGGCAATGAAGAGCTCATTCTGAGCGGTGAACAATGAAGGCAATAGCTGATCCAGTCAATAGTTCCTGAGCTTCCTGCGACCTAAGGCAGATTTGAATAAACTACCTATTCAAGAAATTATCTATTTTTTAAAAAAAGCCCTGGGTTTCTTTATTAAAAATTTATAGTTAATGGAAAAGTGTGACTTTTCAAGGTATGCTGTTTGCTTCTCTAATATTTTTCCTCATATGAGAAAGCAAAATTCAAAAAGCTTTTACTTTTTCGTCAACAACAGACTTTTCAACTGTTCTTTCCCCTATCCTGGTAGATACATGTACATAAATTCTACGAGAAAATTTTAGAAATTCAATAGCAGATTTTTAGATCTAGCGAGTATCAACAATCTAAATAAATAATGTACCAGGAAATTGCAGCACATTTATCACAGGACTGTGAGGCAGGTTAATCTATAATATGAGAGATGGGTCTGTTGCCCAGTTCCAGTAAGGCCCAACCAACTGGCCTTGCTTCCAGGAACTGGTAAAAAGCAGGATATAAATGGTTTGGATTCATCAGGGTGATGTACAGGGAGCTGTGCAGCAGCTCCTGGGACTGCAGCCTTATCTCTGCTGCATGTCTTCTGTGCCTCAGAAATTATGCTCCATGTTCATACTGCTTCCACAGGGAATAGAAATAGGATGCTATAACTAAGTAATAGCAAAAATATTTATGAACTCATTTTCTTTCCAACATGTCTTGTTAATAATGACCGTTTTTCTTTCATTTAATATTTAAAACCTACAAGAAAGTATGAGTAGAATTTACACCTATTAAAAATGTCTTTGAGCTGTACCCAAAAATAGTTACCAGCATTACTACACTGGGGTTTTTTTCTGTTGAAAAGCTACAAATCTGCAACCCAGCAAGGTAACTTTGGAAATGTTTTATTGTGATTAGAAAGTCCTAAATGGAGACATGGTCACGGAGAGAGGGGGCCATGTCCACATTTTATATCAGTATCACAAAATCCTGCTGTTTAAGTATGCCTGGTGATTACAATACTGGTCTCATGTACAACCTAACTCTAAAATGAAAACTAAATGACCCAAGGTTGTGAAAACTTTATGTTACAGGAAATGCAAACATATTTTTTACTTCAGAAAGAGTGCTTTTACAGCATTTTGTTTCCACAAAAAGAGTGAAAAAAATCTTCCTCTTAGGTGAGTCATTGTTATCTAATCTTCCCAGTGTGGTTTTATCACCTTGTAGCAAGAGAAACAAAACAGGAAACTTCACTTTGCAAGCACAGTCATCTCTCAAACTTCACATTTTTCCCTATATGTAGGAACCTTCTGATATTTGACAGCAAGAAGAGAGCAGCCAACAGCTCAGACTTAGGAAGACTCAGGGAGAACTAATGGATTCTCTTACGCCATAATAATTCATTATCAAATGGCAAAAATGTCTCCTTCAATGCAATATTCAAACACAGGGACTGAAATTCTCTGAAAAAAGGAATAAGGACATGACAGTAAGACCTGGTATGAAAAATGAAGGGGATATTTATAGATATTTGACACTATAGCAGAAAATATGGGACTCTTAAAATCATTTGAGCCACAGAAAGTCAGATTTAGATATGTCAATATTAGGAAAATGCACAAAATGCATATTGTTAGCAGAATGCAGAAAATCTGAGGATCCACAGTAAAAAAGCGTGGAAAAAATCTTAATAGAAAAATGTATAAGAATGTGCAATTTGAACTGATCCATGAAAGTTGTTAACAGCTGCTATTAAGTACAGCAATGCTCAGGGCTAATTTTTGTTGTTTAGTGCTGAATATTGACATTTATTGTGCATGTTTTTCTGAAGTGTTGAAGGGAACCAAACCCCTGTTTTCCAAGGTACTGAACCAGCATGTCGAGCATTCCCAGCCCTGTGGAGATGTCAATAATTATATATATATTTTAACAAAGATCCTAACCCCCAAGCTGAGGTCATGCAGTATTTATAATTACCTGGAAGTGTTTCAGAGCTAGATTTCACCTTCTGTAGTGCAGCTCTGAGTGCAGAGCTTGTTCATTCACTGCTGTCATCAGCCCTGGGTGCTGAGAGGTCTTGTGGAGGTTGAAGAGCTCAGTGCTCACCAAGAGCCCACCTTGCACCTGTTTACTGCAGCATGAGACTGTGTTAGGAAAATACTTAAATGTGCAACTTCAGGGGCACTGCTTGCAAACTTCACTGATAGGTGAACCAAAATAAGGAAAACTGAGCTTGGAGAATGGAGAAGATTACTTGGAGATGGAGAAGATTACTAGGAATATACAGTGAGGACTACGGAAAGAACACTAATCTGCAAGAACACTCTGCAAAAGGACACCAGGCAGCTTGGAGGGGAGGTTTCTGCACCCCACATTTGATTAATAACTGCAAGGAGCAGCGTGACCTTGGCTCCTACCACAACAATTCACAGAAGTTAGCTTCCCTCTTGTTTGAGGTACTGGATGGCTTCTTTCTGCTTGTGGCTTAGGCAATCTTAGAAAATTTATAAGAGGTTGAAGTCAAAAGCAGTGATTGCAAACCTAAGAGTAAATAATAATTCTGAAAGAGAGCTTCCTTCAGAAACTTGCATTTCATTGTATGGCTTGTTCCATCAAATGCTGATCTCACTGCAACAGAACTTGACTTTTGCTCTGCACTGTGGCAGGATACACTGAAACTTTTTTCTTATTGCCAGTAATTAGTGAAAGAGGAGATGTGTTGAAATCCCAGTTATCAAACAGTTTTACTTCAATTTAAACCAGGAAAATCAGCTCAGTTATTTGTCTGAATCTAACAGAGACAGTTGACTTCATATGTTGGGTCTCAAACAATGTTACAACAACTGAGAGAATGCATTCATGCAAACCAAGGGAGCAGTTATTGTGGTTTAATTGTCTCCAAGAGCAGCAATTATCATCTGAAATTCAAATGTGGTTCTTATGTTTTGGCCTTTTGGGGAAAGGCATGTTTTAGCAGTCACAGAAATAATTGTCTGTTTTTGGTGCTGTATAAAGACTAAAGACTTTTCACTGATAATGTATTCCTGATCTTTGAATGCTGGACTTCAGCCTATAATTGTTGACTGATAATTGTTTTCAATCCCAACAGGTCAAAATGCTTATGTATATTTCAAGAGTAGCTGCAGCCAAAAAAAAAAACAAACCAAACTAACAACAAAAAAGGAATTGCTTTTATCTTTGAATGAGCTGGTGTATTTTGCAAAGGAAGAACATTACACAGTAACTACTCATTTAAGAAGTAATTAACCTTCTTAAGCTATTTGCATTATTAATGTACTAGTTATCATAATGTCCTAATGTATCTGCATTTCCATTAATGTTTTCTTCACTAAACAAATAAAAGTGGATTGAGTAAAGAGATGACATTTGTTTAATTGTTCATCAGAATTCTCTTCCTCTAATCCAAAGCCCTGATAGTTTGCTAAATAGAAACCCTTAAATGGATACCATTTCATGATAGGTTTTGAAACTAATTATATCAAATGTCATAGTGTTATTTATTTAAAAGGCTTTTCAAGATAACTGTACAAGGGGAAAGATCTGGTTTCTTCCTTTTAAAGTGCTTAAAATATTCTATTAAGTTCTTCTAATTTGTTTAGCTCTTTAACAAATACCCTCAATCAAGTTTAATTTTAGAATCCTATAAAACGTTTCCTGTAAATATAGTTTTGTAAAACTGTTTACTGCTACTGCTTCTTGCCTTTATGAAAAGGTCTCCTAAGCCAGGATCAGCATAATTCTATGCTTGCCCAGAAAACTTTGGCATGGTTTGCACATATTGGAGAGAAGATATGTTGCCACAAAAAAACCCCAAACAAACAGACAAACAAACAAAAACCCCAAACATGACCAAAGGAGTCCATGCAATTAAATAAGTTTCTCTCTAATTAAAAGACACAGGTAAATACAAAATTTCAGTTCTGTGCAAAATGTGTTTATACTTTGGTGAGGGAAGAAACTCAGTGTCTTGGGATGTATAATTAACCTTAACCTGGGTCTTCTACAGGGTTGGGGTGTAGGAGGAGGGAGAAAGCAGAGCCTGCATGAGGCCTGTGGAGCAGGCAGACACAGCAGGGCTGCTGCAGCAACATCTCAGAGTTGAGAGGTCACAGGACAAAGCAACTTCCAGTTTCAGAAGGCTTCAAACCTATGGATGCTTTTCATACATTCCTACAAAACTCATAAAGTTTGCACTTTACTCATTGGTCAGGAAAGACAAGCAAAGTGCTTATTGGCATAGACAGTTGCAGGATTCTCTTATTTATCCTTCCTTCTTTCTTGGTTTCTGTGTCCACGACCTTGGTAGGAAATTCTTTCAGGGGTAAACATGGATCCTCTTATCAAACTTCCCTCTGACTCACAGAAGTCTCTGTAAAACCTCTTCCTCACCAACACACCCGTGTGACAGGAGCAAGCAGGAGCCCTCCTTTACCTGCCTTATTTCACAGCAGTTTAACTTCTTGAGCAAGAAATTAGATACTCAATTATGACTAAAGAATTACTTGAAAAAAAAAAAACAGGAGAAAAAGAATTAATTCAGAATTTTAACAATTTTTATTGATAGCCAATAATTCTTTTGCTTTGATTAGTAAAAACTAATGATTAACAACTGTTGAAAAATAAAATGTGAAGGGTATTTTCAACAACACATAAACACCTGTCCCCCAGAAATGATCTTACTACAAAGATGGGTTAGTGATACACTCACCCTCCACTGGAGATACTGCTGGAGACTTCAGCCAGATCTTCTGCCATCACCCACCACTGAACTTCTTATGACTCCCTAGAGCTTCCACAGGACATAAGAAAAGAGAATTCAGTTGTCTTTAATCATTCTATAAAGTCCTGCTCTGAATTTCCCCCTGGAAAAGCTCAGTTAACTCTAAACCACAGAAGCATGCTTTTTTATTATTATTATTATTTGCAGGATATTTTTCCTTTTTTTAATGGGCTTATACCATTTACAGAAATGCTTTTATGCATGACCAGCCTTCTCCTTGGGACAATATAGCATTTAATGAACCCTGGTCTGCAAGTCTGACTTAAACAAAAATCCCAACAATTTTTGAGGGTTCCATTTTCAGATCATTGGGTGACTATTCCAGTTCACTCCAGGCCATTTCTTATTATTGCTTTTTACCCAGAGTCTTGTCTCTAACTGACATTTCCCAGATGGTTCCTCCAAGATTATATATTGAAATTGGAGCAGCTTTGCTGATGTATTCCTGTTGAGTCATCCTTTCAGAATTATACAGATTGTGCCACACCTAATGGTGAAACCTGGATGAAATAATCAAAATTTTTTAATATTTGTCCTTGCTTGTTTGAAATCTGAATACTTGTTTTATTTCTCAAATCAGTGCCTGTGAGCAGCACATTTAATATCATATTCCTCAGCACTCTGAATTTGTTCACTATCCCATATGCAACTATGAAATGCAGCCAGAGGGGTTCCCAACTGTAGGAATCCCAACACAGAACTGAATGTGTGTCTGTGGTTTGTTTTGGGTTTTTTTTATTTAGTATTTTAACACTGATGATAAGAAACAAGTCAGGTAGAATCTAAATGTATCTGTCAAATTGCTCCAAGTATTTTAACTGTAGTAGGTGTGTGCATTAGAATATTTCATTTTCCAAGTTATGAATCTTTTGAGTTTTAGTTGCCATATTGCATAAAACTTTAATATATTTTTTTGGCATTATTCTCTATTCCTGCAAGTTTTGAGCAAATGCCACTCCCCAGAAGATTTGAACTAGAGGCTGATGCTCTAGTTGTCATGTTTGAATGTTACCCTGTGGGGGAAAAGACAGCAGATTTCTTCAATAACCTTAGCTACTCTTTACCTCTCAGCTTTAAACAGTTACATATAAAAGTGTTGAAATCTTCAGCAAGGGAAAGATGCTCTTTCCAACTCTGCCTCACGTGAATCTGCTTGTCAACTGATATTAGAAACATGCCAGTACTGAAACACTATTGCAAAGTACACGTTGACATGACGGCAGCAGTTGTGGGTATCAGCTTTAAATCTCTGTGGCCATGAATGAACAAACCCCTTGGGAGAGCACGTTATTTGAACTCCTGCTAATTACTGCTTAACAGGTTCTGCAAAGATTGGTGATTGCTTCCCTGTTTTCCTTCTCGAACTTCTCCAGGTGCCTTTTAGTTTCACACCTTCACCTTTTCTTGGATCACACCTGAATCAAAAGTCTGTTATGCCCTTAGGACATCTGTTCTTGTAGTAATTTTTACCTTGGCTATAACTTTGCAATTATCATCTAAAACTGCCACTAAACTATCCTGCCTAAGTTGCAAACATCAAAAAGGTATTTTAAATTATATTGCTAAATTTATAGGCAGGCTTTAGTGTCCAGGGTTAAAAATTTATCCTAGTAGCCTGAAAGGATATTAAGTTCCATTTGGCCAGTTAATGGTGCATCCTCTTT
The DNA here is from genome assembly GCA_034509185.1 of Euphonia xanthogaster. Lineage (NCBI taxonomy): Eukaryota > Metazoa > Chordata > Aves > Passeriformes > Fringillidae > Euphonia > Euphonia xanthogaster. The sequence continues at coordinate 29,115,095 of JAYDZK010000274.1, forward strand.
TGCAGGTTAGTATTGAGATAATGTAGAGAAATAACAGCACTTTACAACTTCCCCAGCAATTTGTGGAAGAGAGCCCACTGCAGAAGAGAAAGCAATGGCTGGGGTATTCCAAGGCCTGCTGGTATCAAGGGATCAACCAAAAATCTTGGTGGGTGTCGGGGTCTCTGGCTGCTCAGAGTGACCCCCAGAAAAGTTGGGAAGTCTCTTTTCCCAGCCCAGCACTGAAGGAGTCAGGGCTCTTCATTTCTCGCTCTCAAGGTTGTTCATTGTATCTTATCTATAAAATTCTTTCTCCTGTCCTGCCGAGGTCAGCTCAGCAGGACAGTCCCAGGCACTCTGCCT
>JAYDZK010000274.1:29133555-29167500 GCA_034509185.1 Euphonia xanthogaster
CCTTTTTTTTTTTTTTTTTTTTTTTTTTTTTTTTTTTTTTTTTTTTTTTTTTTTTTTTTTGTTTTTTTTTGGTTTTTTTTTTTTTTTTTTTTTTATTTTTTTTGGGTTTTTTTGTTGTTTTTTGTTGGTTTTTTGTTTGTTTTTTGTTTTTTTTTTTTTTGTTTGTTTGTTTGTTTTTTGTTTGTTTTTTGTTTGTTTTTGTTCGGTTTTTTTGTTCGTTTTTTTTGTTCGTTTTTTTTGTTCGGTTTTTTTGTTCGGTTTTTTTGTTCGGTTTTTATTTGTGGTTTTTTTGTTTGGTTTTTATTTGTGGTTTTTTTTTGGTTTTTTGTTTGGTTTTTATTTGTGTTTTTTTGTTTGGTTGGGGTTTTTTTGGGTTTTTTTTTCTTGTTTTTGTTTTTTTTTAATAGCAGCTCTCTCAAGTGAAATTTTTAATGAATTATTAATTTTAGAACCAAGTGCATCCTGACCTCTTCCTTTCTGTCTCCTTCAGTGTTGCCCTCATGCTCAGACATCTGAGTGCAAAGCTGTTGGCTGCTTATCACTAATGACTTCTCTTGCTCAGTGTTGTAAAAACTCCCAGTTTTTTATGTGCCACTTGAGTGTTTTCCTTGGAATCCTTGCTTGCATCGGGGTATCCTTTGGTTTTACCAGGGGCAGATCAATATTGGGCAGGAATGTGAGCCTCTGTTTTTCCTTGTGTACTGTAAGGGTCACACTAATTGCCATCTAAGTTAAAGTAGTTTGTTTAAAGTGCTTTCTTTCACCCTGGCAGCTCATTAGTATATTGTGGTGGCTTGTTTTGTAAGCTGAAGAAAATGTTTCCCATAATATTCTTTCTCTGTCTGCCAGACCACATTTATTTCAAATTTATCCAGCGATACCTTCATCTTTTTATATCTGAAGTGTAGCCTCATCTAGGCCTGGAACATGACTGTGAGATTTAAATAGATGTAGAAATTAAATCATCCCATTTTTAGGTAATGAGATAAGGGATCATTTACTTTTTTTTTTCTCCTTTTTTTTTGCACATTTGGGTAACAGCAGTGATTTCTCTCCAAATCCCACTTCTCAGGCCTAAATGCCTTGATGGGATGTGTTCCTGTGCCACCTGTGATCACCTGGCAGGGGGCTATAAAGCCTCTATTTAAAGGCTGTGGCTGGGAAGGAACATGGAATGGATGCTTTGTAAGCAGATAGATGCTCCATCAAAGGGTAAATCACATTTTTGAAGGCCTTCTTTTAGAGCAAATTGGATACTTTTTTTTTCCCCCAAACTCTCAGAAAGGCAAGTTCTGCATCTCCAGCATGACGTTGTTTTTGTGCTTAGATGTGAAAGGTCATTTGTCTCTTTTCTCTCAGTGAGTGAAAATGTATTCACATGTCAACTCTTTCATGTCAGGGAGAATCCAGATTGTGGACTCAAAAGCTTTTCTTGTCATGTTTCTAATTAGGTCTGTGACTCATTCTCATGAATAATATATCAAGCTGCATATTAACATCTAATCCAGCTGCATCATCAATTTACAGCAAACCTTGGCTGCAGTAATTCCAGTAAAAAAACTCAGAGGCTGCAACGTTTTTCCAACAGCTGTTAAAACTTCTGTGGTGTCTCTGGGTACTAAACTTGCAAAGCAAGTGATTAGATTCATGTTGCAGTATGTGGGGGTGAATGAATTTGATTCAAATTATAAAAGTAGATTTCTAAAGAGGACTTTGAGGTTAAGGCCAAAGAAAACCCTTTATCCTAGATAGAAATTATTTTCCTTTATGATCTGAGGAGGAGAGCATTTGTCCAAGTTCAGACCAAAGTGCTGCATATGGTTAGATTAGATTGCTTTTCTTAGTCAAAAACTGATTTGTTTTCTATCTGAGTGCAACAAAAAAGGACCAGCTAATAAATTATTACCAAGGTTTTTAGCCTGAAATGAAATCACTTGTCAGTTGACCTCAGCCTTGCAGAACATTGTGAGGGATTGTCCCAGCTCCCTCATTACTATGCTGGATGGGGTTGTTGTGGATGTAGCTGCTGTTTTTTGTTTGTGATGATGCTGACAGTTCTTGTCAAGCAGCTTCACTCCGTCAGGGGTGTTCATCACCAATTAGTCATCTGACAGGTATGATTTCTCAGTGCTGTGGATCACTATTGTAACTGTAAATTATCTTTGAAAGTGTCTTTAAAATGCCATCTTTTCCTGCTGGTGTCTGTTTTCCATCACCTAGCTCATGATAGGTTGCTGGCACTGCCATGTGCTTCCTTCCCAGTTTAATTTATAGACAGAATGATAAATTCCTGCCACTCCCTTCCTGGCTTTCCCTGCTGCTCAACTCTTTTCCCCAAAGAACTGGGCATACAGGAGGTTCCACTTGGTGCCTACCGTGGGTTTGTGTCAGAGCAGGGAGAGAACAGTCTCCATGCCTGGCTCCTCAGTCCTTCCCAACGCTGTTCCCCTGCCACATCTGCTGACTCTCACACTGCAAGGGAGCCTTTGGAAAGGGGATGGCCTCGCTGGAGCTCCTGTCAGAGCACATCAGAATAATCAGCTTTGGGAAGGACAGGAGCCATGTGCTCCATCTGGGTGCACGTGTGTCCTCCCTGCTGCATCCATGCAGCTGTGAGACAGGGATCCTGCTGCTCCAGCACCTCCCTGGAGGTCTGACACAGGGATCCTGCTGCTCCAGCACCTCCCTGGAGGTCTGACACAGGCAGCCTAGCTGGTTTTTTTTTTTCATATTTGGGTAAATTATCCCTTCTCTCATTACCTAAAACCCCAAAAATCCCACATGGAGACCACCAGGAACCCCAAAATACTTCCAGAAACCCCAAAAATCCCACATGGAGAACACCAGGAACCCAAAACCAACTCCAGGAAGCCCAAAAATCCCACTGGGGACACATGGGGGACACCAGGAACCCATGGAGATCACCAGGAACTCATGGAGAACACCAGGAACCCCAAAACACCTCCAGGAAGCCCAAAAATTCCACATGGAGAACACCAGGAACCCATGGAGAACACCAGGAACCCCAAAAATCCCACATGGACACCACCAGGAACTCCAAAAACCCCAGGAAGGAGGAGGGCTTGGAGCTTGGTGTGCAGGTCAGGGCTGCTCAAGTTCATCTTCCAGGCTGTCAGGTTTGATCTGAGCAGCTGCCTCCAGTGAGGGCTGTGCATGGCAAGGGGGGTGCTGGGCTGAGCCTGTTTGGGATGGAGCAGAATTGCCTTCCAGAAAGCACCTGGCAGTGAACAGCCCGTGTGCAGCCAGCACGGGCTCAGTTAGAAAGTTTCAGTGTCTGTGACCTGGCAAGGGACTGTCACCAAAAGACAGTGGAGCACAGTGGAGGATTTTTGGAAAACTAAGTTGCTGTGCATTGCAAAAAGCAGAGAACACTCCCCATAGTAAGGGGGAAGGTGTAACTGTGATGCCTGTGCCACGGGTTGTTTCATAAGAGAGTGTGTGTGGTGTGAATAAATTGATAGCACTGCTTGGCTGTGCCTGACCAGGACTGACAATTATAGCAACTTTTAGGAGCTTTTAAACAATTTTTTTTTTTATGATTGCCTTAAATATTCTGAATAGTAGTGAGGATCTCGGGACATAAGTAAATGGGAGAGTCATTCTTCTGCAACTTTCTGAAAGATACCCTTAAAACTGTGCATGTATTTCTCATGAAAGGTTAGGAAAAGAAAAAGGAGCACAATCATGGACAATTCACTTAGAATCAGAGCTTCACCAATGAAAGAAGGGTGAGGCTTCTAAATCACTAATGTGGTTTTGTCATAAATATCAAAAATTAAAATATGCAGGTTGTGTATGGGTTCACAGTCTGCATTGATGTCTGACCTCCATCACACTGTGCTTCTCCCTGTTCTGCCAATACTGTTCAAAAGACTGGATTAATGATGGTTTTTTAACCTAAGAATCAGAGTGCTTTGTAAACCTGACAATTACCTCAGCATCACTGGAAAGTTGCAGTTGAGAGCAAGAGCAACCATTTTAACTTAAGGTTCAAATGTGGATGAGAACAAAATGTGCTGAAAAGTTACTTCCTACGTGTGGGGGAAAGCAGCACAACTTTATAGCTTGTTTGCACACCTGTACAGACTTGATACACCTTTAAAATTTGCCTATAACAAGCCCCAGGTGTTATGCCTTAGACAGTGTGAGCGGAACTAATTAGCAAGCTGAAAGGTTTAGCTTGTTCTAGCAATTAAAGACTTTCACATGGATTTATGCTCCCTTCCACTTGTAGAGCTTGATGCAGTAGCTCCTTAGCAGGTGCCATTCTTTGCAATAGTTTTGCATGAGCAGGGGCTGTTCCTTGAGCATTTTTATGGAATTATAACAAAAGCATTCCCATTGTTAGCTTGTTGTGCTTTAAACAAATGGGTGCATCAAGGTCATGAGGCTTAGGAAGAGAAATGACACTTCCAAGGTTGCCAGCAGTTCTGCATAAACAGCTGGTGATTTTAATTGATCAACAGCAAAGAAAAAAGTGCATCTCTGTGTTTGACTCCCAGGAAAGGAACAGGATACACTGCCACATCCACAATTCAAATTAAAAACCGTATGGCAGTTGTTTTCTATTTCAATGACATCTTAAACTGCAGCATGTGTTATGTACTACACAGAAATTAGCAAATAAATTAGATTAACGTGGTGCTGAACAAGAAGGCTAAGATCAGTTTATTTTGACACAGTGGTGATGACAAAGTACAAATAAGTACTTTTATTTAAGTAAAGCTGCTTTGAATGTACAGATTGAGAACCACATCTTGCTCTGCCTTGTCATTTTGGTTCTGAAATACATTTTGTTTATTTCTGCCTGGCTCTATAGGCTGAGTTGATGCTTTAATTTTTTTTTTTTTAACATAGCAATCTATTTTCTTTGTGCCATTGTTATGTGTGCTGGGCTCTTTTCTTCTTTATTCTGTATCTGTAAGCATTTTAGTCTCTTCACTTTGAGTGGCTGATTTAAGGAAATTGAGAGATTAGGATAGCAGACAACTGAGATGAATTGAAGTAGTTCATCTTTGTCAGAAAAATCCTGTCTCTCTCAGCTGTCCCTCTTGCAAGAAAGAGGAGAAACTGGGCAGAGAGCTATACTTCAGGGACACACAATAATTAGGAAGAAGCAAAGTGAGACAGTGTCTTGAACAAAGCTGGAATAAAAGGGCCCCCTTTGGACTGAATTAGGTACATAGAAGCCCCTAATTCCACATGGAACTGCAGCAGACTATCAATTCACTGACTCCATTAAGACAGCAGATTTTGAGAGAGAAAATTCTTAGGGATATGTCAAACTCTTTTTCAGTTGATAAGAGAAGAATGTTCTTCCCCAATAGAAATAACAAAGACTGGTTTTGGAGAAAAAATGTGCGAAGAGAAAGATAAGTATTGTAGCTTGAATGTTTCTCTTTGTTAAACTGGGATTTAAAAAAAAAGGATCATTTAGGCTCAATTGGAGAGTTATTAAAATTGTTGAATACAAATAAACTACTGGGGGAAGCAGGAGAGTGAGGATATCATACTTGGTTTTCTCTTTCCTCATTCCATATATTGCCAGGGCTAAAGAGATTTTCATCTCTATTGGTGCTACCAGGTAATGTATTTCAAAGAAGTATTGAGCTGGCCAGGATCAAAGTCGCTTGTACATGCAGAGTTTCCAGCTAAGAAGTTATGGGAGGATATGGGTCTGATGGAGTCTGCAAAAGGCAGAATAACCTTTGTTATCTGAAAGAGGCAGAATAGCCAGCATTGATCCCACTTCAGCAGAAGGGGAAGGAACCAAGGTCATAACAAGGTGCATTCACTTAATCTGCTCAAAACTCCAGACTGGAAGAAATGATTGCTAACATAAAAGCCAAGAGGCACTTGGTAGCTTGCTCCAGGAAAGCACAAGACCTGTAAGCATCTAAGGATAGGAGAACTTTTATCAGTTTCATTAACTTGGAGGTCCTCAGAGGAATCAGGTGAGGTGATGTCCTGGCTCTGTGCAGCCGTGGTGCCCTCTGGCTTGGCTCTCTCTCCATCTGCCCTCTGCTGAAGCAGCCTCTGGATGGACTCTGATTCAGGCAGGGGTACAGTTCTGTAGGCTGGGGAGGAGGAAGGGCACAGGGGAAGATGTTCCAGACACGTGGGTAGGTCTGTCTGACAGCTGCTCTGGCAGAGAGGAAAGCAAGCAAGTGATGGAAGTCAGGTGCTGGAACAGGCTCGTGGTCCAGCCTCTGCTTGGACGTAGCCACAGATGTGAGCAGCCAGGCTTCCTCTGATGCAGTTCAGGAGCAGACTTCCAGCTGAACGTGGTGCCTGGAGGAGATTTTTCTTTCCCTGGATGAAAGCAATACCCTGTGGGGCATGTTTAGCCATGCTGTTCCCAGCAGCACTGTCACTGTGACCAGCAGGACAGGTCCCCACCTCCCTGGGTAGTGCATTCACACAAGGTAGCTGAAACTAGGAAATTTAAGGAACAAACTAAAACCAATTGATGATGTTTCTTAAACGCAGCTGATCTGTTTTGCCAAGCTGTAGAGGCTCGAGTTTTCTTTGGTTTAGAAAAGTACTGAACACCCCACAATTTCTACAATGCAGCAGAAAGTTGGTGGGCATTGGTAAATGCTCTTGCCTGTGGTGGGGAAGGGTAGTGGAGGAGATAGAACAGTTTGAGCTGGAAAGGGCCTGTCATTTGAAGCTTTGTTCATTGTCTGTAACTCATTGCTCAGTGGTGCCTTAGCCACAAAGCCAAGCTCAGATCATTTCATTTTGCTGTTGTTGCACTTTTTCACCGTGCAACACTTGCAAGTCTGCAGCGTATGGCACGGCTATATTGTCCTTTAAAGAAGGAAATAGCTCTGTGTGACTTTTATTTGGATGGTGAAAACTGGACCAAAAATAAAAATAATCCCAGGAGTTACTCTTCTCAAACGACAAGCCAAGGTGTTTGATATGATGTCAAAGGCTGTTGAAATATGTAATTCATTCCATCTGCTGCCTTTGAGACCAGCACGCTGGTGCCAGCTGCGTGTGCCTGGAACTGGGAGAGGAAAGCCTTGGAATGGTTCTGCTTGCTCTGGTGCTTGGGAGCCACGATTTTGCTTTTATTTTTAGCCCATGTGTCCTGCTTTACCTGACAGGCCAAGCTTAGGGGGATGTGTGCTGCATGTACTTGAGCTTAGGAGGCTTTCCCTGCATTGCCAACATTGGAATCCTAAAAATTCATACCCGTTCACCAAGTTGTTGTTGCCATCTGTCTAGGAATTAGGTAGCTTTGGCTTTCTTATTCTGGGCTGAGGATAGGAATTTTTGCTCCTTTTGTTGTTATTAGCTGGTCCAACCAAGCTCAGCTATTGGTTAGTTAAAAGCTGTATTTAACAGCAAGTTTTCGTGGCCTAAACAGATATTTATTTTAAAAAGGGAGTTGTAACAATAAAAATCTTCTAATGTTTTATTCCTGAATAAAGTACAAGGTTTGCAAGCATAACCACCTAATCAAAAAATCTCAGAAGAATAATTTAAAAAAAAAAGTAGTCATTTCCCAGCCTTTAGGGAAGCTTACTTTGGTTTGCTGTAGTTCTTTACCAAGTGTTACAGTGGCCCAAGAACATCAAGTGGAAGTGAAACTTGCAATTTTCCTTCAATATTTTATTGATATAAGTAGTAGCACTTTCCTGAGGGTTTTTTTTTAACGTAAAACTTTCGAGTTGCTGTTTAATAGAGGGATGAAAAGATTGGATATCAATAAAATGTTCCCTTTTTTCATTTATCAACCAATTATTAAGGAAATAGAAAATTAAACCAGTAATAAATTATGTTCAGCCCTCTTCCCCTTTCCTGTTATTTATGAAGAGAGGTGCCTGGAAGCTCTGATGTCTCTAACCTGCAGCCAAATGGCTTTGTGGATAATACAGTGAAAGACCATGTAGTGAGATCATAACAGAACCGTGAAAAACCCAACAGGATCAAGAACCAAAATGCCCAAATGCTTATGAGAAACAAAATCATTAAGTCTAATGGAGAACAAAGCAAAACAACTGCTGGTTTATTGTATTTTTTTCCCTGTGGTTGTACTCCACTGAGGAGAAATAAGAATTAAGATCCTAAACAATATTTGTACTCAAATATAAGCATAAAAATGGTCTCAAATCCATGTCTCAATTACAGGATTCAAGCTTGCTGTATCCTAAAATAGCTGTAAGAATTGAGGCCAAATCCACCATGTCACTTGAATCTAAATTGGGGAATCTTAATTGAACTTCATTGGTAATTGGGAGTTTTTAATCTGAAGCCTTCAGAGCTATTTTGGATTTTGCCATTGAGGGAATGGCCTCTAGTTGTCATCTAGTGTCCTCATGCATCCCAGTGTTGTTCAGGAGTGACTGACATAGTTCTCTACTACATATTGTTAATGAAATCATAATTGACCCCAAAGCACATGGGTGTAAAATTTTAATATTCCACTGCATCCTTTGCATTCTATAAACAGCCTGGATGTAGATCCCTGCAAATGCCAACTCCCCAATATGATACTTGTATAAAAAAGGAAATTGGCTCCTGCTGTTGGAATAAACCAATGCTACTGCACATCTGATATCTAATACTACTGGGCAGCTGATATGGGTGTGCAAAGTCCTTTTCCTGGTCTTCATTTGGAGGTGTGCTTGGTGTGAGAATGAATAACTTCTCATCTCTGGCTGTGCATGAGAGCCAAAAGTGGGAAGGGAAGGAAAACGGAACCACTGCCATTTATTTCATTGTTTGAGTGTAGAGGCAATGTGTGGGTTGCACATACTCTGTTCAGAGTGTGGAATCAATTTTAATGAATTAGGAAGCTATTACAGGTCAAGAGGTGAGGTTGTGTATCAGGAGGGAAGAAGAAAGGAACATTGAAGGAACATGCAGATGGGTTTCCTCTTGGTTTTTTTTTCTCCATTTAAACTTTAGTTATCCATTGGCACAGAGCAAAAGACACCTGAAAACACCCCTTCCAAGTACATCATTCTAGAATTACTTGATTCCTATGATTTTAAAAAGACATAAATTATTTCATGGAATAAGGGAATATAGGTTGGCACACTGCAGACTTAAATAGACTTAGTTTGAACCCATTTGAGAAAACCCACCTTTGCTACTTACCTAGATCCATATATGTGTTATTCTTGTATTTGGCATATACTTACCGTGGTTAGTATAACATATAGTGTTGAAATTATGTGAATCTAATTTCATACTCTGATAAAGGATGGGCTACATTTAAAAATAAACCAACAAACCACAAAAAAACCAGCTCTTTGCACCTGTACTTTTGGGCTTTATACACTCACAATCTAACAAAATACTGTGATTCTGAAGACAAATGTCACCTGTTGTTTCCTATAAATAGTTGGATTTGCTTGGGTATCTTGTTGCAACATCCTAATATCTTCCAAAAAATAAAACAACCCCACAGTCTGCTTCCAGAATGGAAGGAGGTTGTGAAGAGAGGTCTGTTTCCTGCTTGGATTGGTTAATTAGTGTCAAAGTGCTTAGAAATTACAATATTTTTAAAACAGGGCAGTAATGTTTAAATTTCTTTTAGCTCAGGCAAATCAGCCCACAACACTTCATTTAATTGCTAAGGGAGCACTGGAGTAAAAAAAAAATACAAGAAGAAACCCCAACAACCTGTCTTGGGGAGGAAATTCCTTAATTCAGGCCCCTCCCTAATGGTGTGGCCAGTATGGAGCTGCCTTTGAAGGAGCTCTGAGCCTTTCCTCAGCCTCCTGCCTTCCCTGGGATGGGCTGGGATATCTTTGTGCCAGACCTGCCCTGGCTGCAGGGCTGCCCAGGGTGTGTGCTAGCAAATACTGCAAATAATCTCACAGTTGTCTGGGCTGGGGTGTTCCTTTGTCTTTTTACCCTTGGGAATGTATCCTTTATTTCAAATTACTACCCTGAGTTATCAGCTGCAGATTTCTCTCTTCACTGTTTGGTACAATGCTTGCCAAATTATTTTCAGATCTTAGAAATAATCTACATGAAATGTCAATCTCTTCTAATATTTATCTAGCCTTACCCTTACTAGAACTATTTTTTGGTGAAAAAATAGATTTGAAATAGAAATCCCAGATGTACTATCTGTATCCATAAATTGCTCATTGTGAAGGAAATGCCTTTTTTTTTTCCTCTAAAAATGATGCATTGCTGGAACATAATGGCTTGTGCTGCTGTTATAGTTAAATTTTCTTTGAAATTTCTGAATTTCATACTGTTTATAAAGTAGTTTACAGAATTCTGTAAAGAATTCTGATGTTACATGGCTCTTGCATTTACTTTTATTCCTTTTATTTTGAAATGGAGTGAAAATTGCTGAATGCTCCCTTTTGTGGAGTATTAGGCATAGACATGATTAACAAACTTGAGCATTGAAACTCCTTGCAGTTATCTCTTCACATACACCAAGGAAAAAATAACCAAAGTGCAGATGCTTTTTTGTTTACCTCCTACAATAAAGACTCAAAAATAGGATTGAATTGCAGTTATCTGAAATGACACTGGTGAGAAAAAGGAATTTGTTTCGAGCTAGACACTGAAAAGACTGGTTTTATAAGAGTGGCAATTGTAAATTGCAGAGACAAGGGCTTCATCCTCTTCACAGTAACCATGATTTATCCTCCTTTATTAAGAAATTAGATGGTTGCTGAGCTGAGCTGCTCCTGGCTCTTGCAGAGGAATTACTTGTTAATGGTCAGAGAGATTGCACTGCCAGGCAAATGAGCAGGATGAAACATTCCATGACAGCTGCCAAGGCCTGAGCTCGTGCCCAACATGCGTGTGTTGGTAAAAGATGCAGCTCTTCACCTTCCTCTCACTGTTCAAGAGGTCTGGAATTTGGACTCCTCAGCATTATATGAGGGTCTAAATAATTTTCATCCCAGTTTCTAATTCCCACTCGGCCTTGTCCCAGTGCTTTCCAGAATCATTTGTAGGGAACTCTGCATCTACTGCAGCTTCATTTTATTCTTATAAAAAAATATCAGTAAAACTCAAGCTGTCTTCATGTTTCTTCTAGGGGGATGTCAGATCTGGAGAGGTAATGGACCCTGAAGTGATGGTTAGGCTTGGAGCTGTGTTAGGGTGGTGGCAATTGGTGTGTGCTCCGGGAGCACTCAGACAGTGAGGAGCGTTGGAGTGATGAGGGATCCGTGTCAGAACAAGCAGGAGGTGTGTGCTGGAGAGGGAAGGTGCCTCTGAAGCCTCCCATGCACGTTACCCTTTGTTTGAGAGCCTGAAAGCTGGGATGTGCTCAGGGTGAGGTTTCTTGGGCTGATGGAGCACATGCTGTGAGTGTGGTCTCCGTGCTGGAGCCTGGTTTTACACCACCCTTTTCACCAGCAGAGGTGAAATGAGCCCCAGAGTACAGAGCAGGAGTGCAGCACCTTGTAGTAACTTGTGAGATGTCAGTACATCTAACCCTTCATCCTTGGAGGGTGAATTACAAAAGTGAACTTCAGATTTCAGGTGTGCTTTACCCTAAAATGCAAGATCTAGTTATTTCAGAACAGGGCTTTAGGGCTTCAGGCAGAACTTCTAGTTCACTTAGGAAGGACTCAACTATCTATGGAATAAATTCTAAACCTCCAAGAACATAATTCAGTTATCAGAGAGATCTGGTAGTAAAGGCTACAGTTCTTTCTAGTAACATTTTTTAGTCATGTAATTTATTATCTCCTTTGTATACAAAAAGAATTGTTCAGGATAGTAGCTATATATAAAGGTAAGGGAGGAGACAAAAAATTAATTCTTGCTTTTCTCCTGTTTACCCCAGTGAATGTGGGGACTCAGTTTTGTTAATTGCTTAGACTGAAGTATAATGGAAAGGATTTAGCCTTTCTCTCTGATTCCCCTAAGACTGCAAATCTATGGCAACAGTGTGAATTTCACAAAAATTATGTGTTACTTGAGCATAACTTTTTTCTCAGAATAGCTTTTGTACCTGTTACATATCTCTGTATCTAATATACTTGTAATTCTGTGTATGTAGCTTACTTAGTATATGACAAATCAACTGATTTTCCAGTGTGTTCTGACAAGGAAAGCACTTCAGTATTGAAGAATTTTGTAAGAGGAGCATTTGCTGATGGACAGTGACAAGCAAAAACCTGAAAATCACTGTTTGGACTCTTATCCATAGCTGAGAGTATAATCTTTGGAACATATTGTCAAAAGTAATTAGTTGTTTTTCTGGTTTTGGTGTGTCTTCACAAGAAGTACTGGCATCTTGAGGCAGATAATCTTGCTAAATGTAACTTACTGGATCCAGTGAGGGAGAAGTAGCTAAGTAAGCATGCAGTGGTAGGTAACACACAGGAAATCAGATTATAATGAAATTATCCCATTTCAATGCCCTAAACTTCTGCAGCTCTGAGGTCGGATACTTTTAGCTCAGGAAAAAATCATTAAAATCATGTTCAAACTTGTTTTTAGAAGTCTCTGCCATAATTTTTTCTAATCTATTTCCTTTGTCTTTAGTGTTTGAATGCTTGAACTCATGATTAGAGTATTGGCATCTGTGTTTTGGGGGAGTGCTGGTGGCCAATTCATAAGATATACAAATACTTGAGGGTTCTACACATTCCCCTGCATGGAATCATTTAGGTTGCAAAAGATTGAGCTCCATCATTAACCTAAGAGTCCCATCACTAGACTAGATCTCTTAAATACCATAAATACCTGTCTTTTAAACACCTTGGCCCATGAAAAAGCATTCTTAAGGGCTTAGGAGAATCAAAAAGCACATTACTGTCTGCTGAGCTTTGTCTTGTATTTAAAAGGTCGTTTGGTCTCCTTTCACATTACAAGTTTGCCCTTTTGCAATCAGAGTTAATTGTTGCACAGAGTGGTGTATCTTTATCCTCTACATATGTTCTCATAATTCTGAGTCAGTAATTCTGTGGAAATACCATGCAGAATCAGCTGTGTGTCCCTTTGGAGTGCTGAAACAATTAAGCAGGCAGAATTAACCATGAAACCATCTCCTTTTTTGACACCATGTTTGTTTGACTCCATATTTGCTTCATTTCTGTTGAAGTGAAATATCCTAGAGCTGTTTCAGGGCAACGTGTGCACGAACATCTATTTTCTTCAGCATGTCCTTCCTTCTATTGTTTAGTGCCTGGCTTTGTGTTTCTTTTGGATTTTAATGTATCATCCTGGTTGTTTCCTCCCCCTCTGCAGTCTTTCACAAATAATTGAAGCAAACGTGGTAGGGTTTTGGCAGACCATCTGTTATGTTTGGTATCCATACCCAACAAAGACAGAGTGGTCTCGTGACAAACAAGTAGACAGATTAAGGACTTCATGTTCTTAAACCTTGGAAAAAAACAGCTTTTTCCTTTCTTTCCATTCCAAATGTGTTGGCTGGATAACACAATCACTTTTAACATTTCAGTGGTCGTGACAATTATGTCAGAAGTTCTGAGTAAATAAAGTGTGTGATGATGAAAACCCCGCAACCTCATGATATTAGATACTCCTAGTTCAAGTCTTTGTGATTTAGTGACTCTTCTGGCTGGAGTGAAGCACGAGAGTTGTCACAGTAAACAACTCTCCTGCAATCAGCTTCATGGTTTTAGAAATGTTCCCAGTTACATGCAAGAGCGGGTGTACTGTCCAATTACTGTCTGAAAAAATATTTTGTTATTACTGCAAGTGATTCTCCTGGGGGTTTTGCGTTTCAGTCTTTTGTTATTTTTAAAGAAAGCTTTTAACACTGTACACAAATACTGCTAAGTCTTCACTTAGTGTTAAAAAAAAAAAAGTTTTCATTTGTCAAAAAGAAAAATTTGTGTGCTTTGAAATTGCTATGGCAAGTTTTGGGGTTTATTTTGAAAGGTTGAGTTTGCATCATTAACATCACCTTTCTCCTCAGAATTATTACATTACTTGCAGGGCAGTTGATCCCGTGTCTGATGGGATGATTGCTCAGGTAAGGAAATATTACATGGCATTTCCACAGGATTTGTGGCCAAGCCAGAAATGCAGTTTTAATCCCCGTGTTCCCTTACTTGCACTGGGAATCAGGCACAGGGCAGGTTGTGCAGCTTTATCTCACCAGGGAGGTGGAAGATAGAGCTGAAATTTTAAGTCATTTTTGTACTTTTCATCCCGAGTTTGTTTGTGCTTAACAACTTCATTTTGCAGTCTGTAGATAAACGTGACAATCTCTGGAAGTCACTACCAGAGCCCAAGGGTGACAAATGGGAAAATCCCCACGGGTTTGCACTCTAAATCTTCCAGCTCCCAGTTTTGATTGCTCTGCTGCTTCTGAATGCATTTCATGTATCAAGGGGAAGGCAAGTGGATGCCTGGGACTGGTGAAAATTACTGAATGGCTTGCATGTTGTACAAAACATATGTTTGCTATTATGGCATAAACCACAGATTTGGCAGCTAGCCACAGATTAGTAAAGCTTACAAACTTTCGTTTGTTAATTAAATATAAAGATCTCATGGTATTTGCAATACCCTTTGTGAAAAGATGGGTCGTTGGGAATGTCACTAATTTAGCTATTGGAAGAGAAAGCTTTCCAGTGTGACCTGCTGAGCATGGTATCCCCTTTCACCTCCCACTTGTGCTTGTGACAATGCAGTATCTACTTCTCTCCTGGTAAAATGAGCTCTATTCCTGAGGTCTGCTCCCCTTGCCATATTCTCAGTGCACAGTTTTCTGTACACTTGCCATGAACATTTCTCTAAGGTATTCGGAGCATGCTCATCATTGAGACATAGGTGTGGTTTGTACTGGAATTTCTGATTTGTCACGTGCACTCCATCTCGTTTCTCCAGTAGAACTGGAGCCTGCTATGCATTCCCTCTGGTAAGAGCATCAGTTGTAGCTGAGTTGTTCTGTTGGTGTGAATAAGTCTCTAAACACCATAGGAGCCCTTCTTTTGCAAACCCGAGTTCTCTCAACTTATTTAGAAGCCCCTGGTACTTGGTCACTCCATAGCCTTTGGTAGGATCCTCGGTTTCTGTCACTTTGCATTTCCATACTGCAAAGCAATTCTTAAACTGATCTATCCATCCACCCAAACCACAGTGACTCATTCCAGCACCTCCTGATGATCTGCTAACCCACCACAGACGCTTTACAGGCTTGAAGCTTCTCTTGACCTCTCTAAAAATCTTCATGGAGCCTTTTTTTGGCTCTGCTGAGTGCTGTTGTAGCTCAATACATTGGTCTGGGACATGTCTTGTTCCAGTGTAGGCAGAGTTTGTCACTGAAGCAACATGTTGTTTACTGATACTTGGCATTGCTAAGTAGCAAAACAGCTAAAGTCTAAATAATTTAACAGCAACAGAGCAGGTGTCATGAGACTCACTGCATTTTTCCCAAGTCCATTTCTAGAGCTGATGTGTCACCTTAACAACATGGTGGGGTTTATTTTATTTCCCTTAAAACAGTGTTCTATCTAAGCTGTTCCTTGAGCTTGCCAATCTAATATGCTTCTCTGGTTTCTTCAGGGAATAGGTCAAACCAACACCTGCAGGAAAGTCTCTTTAGATTTGTCAGAAAGCATTCAGCAATCAGTTTCACTTTGCAGCTGCTTTCTTATATGGGTTGTATTATTTCAGTGTACCATGAATCTACCACTTTGTGCTCCTTTTCAGGGGACTCTTATTCTTAGCAGCTCCTTTTATTTTTGTTTTCCCAAATCTCATGAAATGCAGTATTTCTACAACTTTTCAACACTTGAAAATTATGCCCAGAGTAATACTGAGAGGGAAGAAGAGTATTTTTTTGTTACTCAACAGTAAGTCAAAGGGCATTGAAGGACAGGCTCAGATAGGATCAAAACTTACATGCAACTTATAAATTGGCTTTTGCTTTTCATGTGTGTGTCTCAGCAGTGTGTCAAAAGGCACATTTTTTTCCCCTTTTAGTTTTGGATTAGACAGACTCTTATTTTGTAGCATCTGTGATCATGGCAAGTTTTTACAGGAATTTATCTCTAAGGGAGACCTGGAGAATTCTTTTCTTCCTTAGTCAAAGTTAATTAGGTTATGGCTGAAGTTGTTTGCTATTGTGTGAAATGTGCCTCTCATCATCTCCAGGCACATGCACATAAATTAATACATAAAATTGACCTCGTTGCAAATAAAGAGAACTTGCCAACCTTCCCTTTGCTTCTGCAGCCCTCCCTCAGGCAAAAGCCTGAATAAATAGATAAACCCTGCAGCATGCCCTGAGGGCTTGTAAATGTGGACTCTGCCAGCCCGATGGGGTGAGGGAGTTTGAGAGGACCTTGCCACTGGGCTCTGTGTTTAGGGCTGTTGGTGAGAGCAGATCAGCCCACCTTGGCTTTAGGAATAGGACAGAGAATGAGTTAATGTTTCAGGGATTCATAACTCTAGGCAGCACCTTGAAAGTTGATGTTTTACCCCATTAAAATGTGACGCTTCTGTAGGATTTGTAAATTTTTATTTTATATATATATATATATATATATATATTTGCTGCTAATGGTAGGGCTGTCAGAGTACCCAGCTTTTTTCAAACTTTTTTTTTCCACCTGAAATAGCAACTTAGCACTTTGGGGGAAAAAAATTCATCAGGCCCAAATATAGAGAGGTGATGGCTACTTGGCAGAATCAACATAATTTTAAACTTCAAGCCTGTATGTGGCATTTATGACTGAGTTATCAGCATAAAAAGGAAACCAAACAAAACCCTTATGGTTATTTCCCCTGGTAGGATAGAGTACAGTGCTAAAGTAGCATAAGGAAATGGAACTCTTAATAGCTGCAACATGAATAAACAGGCAAGCTTTTTATTTTGGCTTGATATCTTCTTGAAGAAAAAGTAAAAAATAAAATAGAGCTCAACTCTTGCAATTAATCATAGTGGGAAAAAAAAATCACTATTCTATGCTTCACATAAATGCCTATGGTCCACATTTTCAGTTTTAATTAGATTTTTTTCATGCTGTTGGCTTAGTATCTAGCAGAAGGCAAGGAAGGAATGTGATATGGGAGACCCTTGCTGCACTGATTAAAAACTCAAATAAAAATTGTATTGGAATAAAATATCATATGGCAATATTATGATACTTCTGCTGAATGAGGAAATGAAAATGGAGTAATCACTTATTAGTGTAAATAGGTGCTTAATGAAGGGAAGGGGCAGCAAGTAAAGTAAGGTGGAAGGAAAGCAGTCCTGGATTATTTGAAACATGACCTGCTGGACATGTCTGCTATGTGGTAAATTGATTCTTGTGCTTTTGAGACTAGTGGTATGTCCTGTGACAGTTGCCAGACAAAGCTTATTGACTGAACACAATTCTAATGATTTCTCCCAGTTATTCCAAAAGCTAATGCCACCTATTTCTCAATATCTCAAATACATGTACAAATATTTATTGCAATACAGTCTGCTGATGGGGAAAAAATATAAATAAGTAGAATAATAATGAGAGCTTAATAAAGAAAATTTTAAGCAGAGAGTGCTTTGCATTGAAAGTGAGAAGAGATTTACTGATTTCACTTTTCTAGGGACCAGCTCTTTGTGGATGCTTTCTGTGCCTTTTGAGCTATTTTTGTGCATAGCATCTTAAAGGACATTGGATTTCTCTTGGTTTTCAGGACCACGTATTTGGTACAAAAGCATAAAAAACTGAGACCATCAATGATTTCTTGAAATGCTCACCAAGGTGGACCGTGCAGTAGTTGGATCATATGTTTAAAAGAAAATAATTTTTTCTAGTCTAATGCTATTAGAAGACATCTCAATTCTTTGATAAGCAGTTTCCCTTGTGTACACTGCAGAGAGAGCAGCACTTTTTGAGCACCAGAACATGACCACAGTAGGCCAGGTACTCCTGGGTTTTGAGAAGCAGAGCTCCTAAGAGGCATTCACAAAAAGCCATTTTTCCAAAGGCTTGGGAGGAAGACAAGAGGTGAATATCCAGATGTAGAAACCATAACTCAAAGCTGAGCCTCATTTTTAAGATGAGAGAGAGAGTAAATCATTGGTAGTAGAAAGAGATAAGCCTTTAGTGCTTCCAGAGTGCACCATGCACTTTGCTCAACTGGTGTAAAATGTAATGTGAAGTGACATGTAGTACTTATTGGCACAAGGAAATGGCCAAGCACTGTCTTGGTATTTCCAAGCAAGCTGAAAGCTGGAAAGCAGTTTATCCCTAATTAAGCAATGCAGGCTTAGTCATGAAGTGCAAATTATTTTAAGGGCTGGCCACATGACTTCTGTGTGGAAGATGAATTTGGATGCACCAAATGAGAGAAATATGCTAGAAACACCAGACAAGTCCTGTCACAGATTTTTGTGCCATCTATTTGTCTTCCTTGTGATCCACAATTCAATATTGAAGGCTTTTTTTCCCTAGATTTTGAGGTTTTTTGAAGTCTTATTGGGTTTTGTTGGAGCAAATGAAACCTATCTGAGGTGAATTAATTTAGTTGCTGCCTTTAAAGTGTCTCTTGCTTTCTCTGCTGAAAGTGTCTGTAATGTTTCATTGAAGTCTGAGTTGTACAAATATGACATAGTTGTATTTGTGGTATATTTTTATTCATAAATCAACAGAGTACACTGACAATACTCTTTATAGTACCAGGAGAATTTTTCATTTATGTAAAATAGTTCTGTTTCAAAACATGGATTGTTTCAAATGACCTTAGAAGCTTGAAATGGATTCCATGCTACATTTCTTACCTTGCAAGTGAAAAAGCTTTTCATTGTTCTCAGAAATGGATGGCAAGATTTGGTATCATGCTATGAAAAATGATAGGGGTACAGTGATTCATATATGAATGCCTTTCCTACTTCCCTGTCAAACAGGAGAAGAATAATGCATGAATACACGTCTTCAGGTTCAGTTTTTGAGCATAACCATTTTCAGAACAAATTCTGATTTGCTTTCATAAATAGCACTGAATATGGTGAGTCTATGCAGCTTCTCCAGCACAATAAGGTTTTGAAATGTATTCAGTATTTATTCTAATATTCTGAACTCAGTATTCAGCAATCCAAATGCTGGCATGGTTTTGCCCAGCTCTCATCTTCAGAAGCTTATGTTGATTCTATTTTCTTATTTTTCTTTAGAGGATTGTTTTAAAAGCTTTCCCTGAAAGTCCTTCTGTTTTCATAGGCCAAAACCTCCCTCTTCATACCATGCCTGAAATAAACAGGGTTCATGATACTTTAGGTGCAAGAGTTCAGCAGAATGCTGACGTGCCCAAAGGTGTTTGTAATGAATGTGAGGAAGCAATAGGTGCAATTTGCTTTGTGCTTGCTGTTCCTGAGCTACTGCCCCAATTTCATCTCACAAGGCTTGCAGGGTAATGGGTCAGATGGGCTTTCCCAGGTTTTGTAGAATATTTTACATGCAGAATTCAAAAATGGCTCTGACAGCCAAGGAGAAAATTCATTGAAGCCATTTTAACATGTACTCCTTCCTCCCATTGCTGCTCTCTCCTTCCTCCCCACCAAAAAAAAACCCCAAACAAATGAAAAAACCAACAAAAAATGAAAGAAAGACAACAACAAACCCAAACCAAACCACTCAAACAAAAAACCAAGCCCCATCCCAAACCCAGAAACCATCACAGCCCAAGAGCCCTCGCCCCAGTGATGTGGGGCAGCCTCCTGAAGGTTTTGTTGCCTGCAAACTGAAGTGGCATGAAACAGCCTGCAAGGAAGGAGAGCAGACAAACAGCTCATCTGCACAGAGAGAATGCATCTGTGAGTCAGTAATTTAGTTTATAGTGTGGAAGAAAGGAGTGACTGCACAGTAATTAGTTTACTGTATTGTTTGTAATAGTGTTATATGATTAACAGAGCATAAATGGAAGAAGATGAGTGAGGGATTTTGCATTAGTGCTGTGGATTGCCTCAGCTTTGGTATAAACATGAGAGGATTAGCTCTTTATTAACATGTCTGTTGGCAAAAGATGAAATATTTCTGGTGTTGCTCTGTATAACTTCCAATTTTACAAATAAAGCAGTGAAATGCTCTTTTTCCAAGGGTCAAAGTTAGCAAGGGAAGAACAGAAATCTTCTTTCCTGGGCAATGACACCTGGGTCTGTGACAAGAGAGGAATACTGCTGATGGGTTTTGTAGGAAGTGGCCAGGCCACTGCTCAGCCTAGGAGGAACTGGGCATTTTCCTGCTTCAGGGAGAGTAGAGTGCTGTGGCAAAATGCACTAAGGTAAGTGGATTAAAAACACTTACTGAGAACCAGAACACAATGCCCCTTCCCTCCATGAAACTTTAAAACACGTATGTGTTTTAAGCTCTTTGAAGAGGTTCAAAATTTAAATTTAAAACTGAGAACTCAGACCTTGGCACTCTTAGTATTTGATTGCATTTCTTATATATCTTTAACAAGTCTTGTTTGTTGCTAATGCTTTCTGCAGAAATTTGCCTATTGACAGTGAGAGATATAAAAAAAGCAATGTCCAACTGGAATGCTGCTGTATTTTGCATTTCATAGAGCTCAGTATTCCTGCATAGCAAGGAAACTGGTGACCTGAGACGTTCAAGTGGCTTTGCAAGCTTCCAGCTAAAGAGCCAGCCGAGAGGAGAGTCACACAGTCACTGGGGCTGGAAGGGACCTGGCCACCATCCTGCCCAAAGTAGGTCAGCTGTGAGGATCATCTGAGCTTTGGCCAGCTGGGTTTTGAAAGCTGCCCACGATGGAGGTTGCAAAACCTCTTTGGGCCCTCTGCTCCTCTGCTTCATTATTTTGTAGTGACTCTTTTCCCCTTGTACTGTCGGAGTAAGTTTTTTCAATTAGTGCCTGCTGTCTATAATTTTCCTGTTGTGCATCATGGCAGATTTCACCCTCTTGTCAGCCCCTCAGTACTGGGTATTACTGCAGAGCTACTGCTAGGTCCTTCACAAAACTAGATATATACATACATATATCAAATATATATACATGAGAGGGAGATATTTGGTGGGGAGATGATATTTGGTGGGGAGATGATATTTGGTGGGGAGATATTTTTTTTCCAAATCCAGCAAGCCAAGTTGCCTCAGTATCTTTTCAAAGGACTTGTGCACTGACTATTTTCACTTCATTCTCCCATTAATTTGCAAGTTCTGGAGGGCACACTAATGGCTGCAGTAGGCACAGGCAGTCTGGCTGGAGCAAAGAAGAACAATTGCTTGCCTTGAGCAACTGGCTGTGCTTCTGTTGACCCAGCCCAGGTTTGCTGCACTTCTCTGCATCAAATGCTGCTCAACCCCTCCCAGGGGGTGGAGTTTGATGGTAGAGTGGATGGTAACAGTGCTCTCTCCCTCGTGACCTTCTATCTGCAGAAGATGGTGATGAACAGATGTTCTTTGCCTTCCAGTGAGATCCCTTCCTTCCCTGGAAGGGGAGTAGCTCTGGGGTTAGTCTGAGCACTTGTGTGAGATTTCCATGATTCCCCCCACCTTTTCCCTTTCCAAAAAGGAATAAGGAAAAGGAGTCTGTTAATAGCGAGTTTCATATTGGTCACACAGATTTAGGAACACAAATATGCCAGATTTAGAAAACATGCTGAATAGCCAACCCTGAATTCTGAGGGGAAATTTCTCTTTAGGAAATGGCAGCACCCTATTTTGAGGACAGGGGAGAGTAATGGACTTGAAAATGTGCAAGTGAATAGTCTTGCATAAGGGAAGACAACATGCTAGTTATTTATAGTTCTAACAATAATTTGGTGGTTGTGCCCCTTCCATGCATTTAAACTGTGTGATAAGGAGCAGTTCTTTTGCACCAGATGGTCTCAAGTATGTGAAACATCATTTTAGAGGGGGGAGTCAATGCATGCACTTGCTTTTAACCTCTGACACAGTAGGTGTTGTCCTCTGGAATGCCCCAGGAAGCGCCTCTCCTTCAGTGCTCCTGGAATGGTAAGTCAGCTCACTCTGCAGGTCTTGTTTGTCCTCACCTTCTTTCGTGACTTCTGAACTGGAAGTTACTCCTGCAAGGTCTTTTTAGAGTCCTTACAGGAACTTGGTAGGTGATTGCTGCCAGAGGTACTGCAGAGCCCTGTAAGATGGGTTACATCCCTGAAATCCCCTCAGTTATTACACGGGATAAGACTGGTGCAGTACCCTGCAAGCACACGGAGCACAGCTCACTTACTGCACCAATGAATTGTGCTGCCATGCAGGCTGAAGAACATGGCTCCAGAACTCTTTTAGGTACTATTTGTATGGGCTTTCAAGGGCAGGTTTAGCTGATTGAAAGTATATGGCATTACACAGAAAAGGGCTTAGTCATTTAAAGTTCATATCATGGATAAATGCCTTTCATGTCCAAGATGTAAATGTTCATTCAGACCCAGATCTCTAGACTCTGCAACGTTGTCACTAAAACCTTTTGTTCTACTAGCCATTTTTTCCTTTAAAACTGAAGAGGAGTCTTTTACTGAGCTGTCAGAGCTGCACCATTTTCTTGTTGTCTGTCAAGTGATGTTGTGTTTCTGTCTTTGTATGGAAGGAAGTCTCTGCAGTGATAATAAAGACAGCAAAACTTTGGGCTCAGATGTGTTTAATACAGTTCACATGCTTGAGATAAATGAAGATGAAGGTGAAAACCACCACTACCCATAGTTTAGGTAATATCTTACCTGCCATTAACAGCTAAGATGGCCTGGCCATTGCTTTCCTTGCTCAGTCTAAGTGTGACTCTTGGCTTAAAATACACTTTGTCCTCAGAGTCCTTTATGAACTTACTACATGTTTTGTGCTCACCTGACTGAATTTTATGAATTGTGAACTGAGAAGTCTCCCAGATGTTTTAGAGGGAGCTGAAGCATAAATGCTTCTTGTGAAGTTGGTGTAGATTCAGTAGGGAATGAGAACCCAAACTCCAGTGCCATAATAGTTTAGAGTGAAAGGAAAAACCTCCCATCTGTTTAGCACTTCAGATGCAGGTAACTTTAAATAGATTTTGCAGAGATGCAAGAGCTAACTCACTTCTGAAGTAAAACACATGAAGTTGAATAAGCAGGACCTGTTGGATGAGGTGGAGGCATGTTAGTATCTGTTGTGTGTCTTGATGAGGATGAGGAGGTTTTTTTCCCCCTTTGGCTACTCAGATGCTTATACTCCATGTAATTGCATTTTGTTGTCTTCTTGAGGGCTTCATAAATGCCAGATACTCTTGAGGAAGGAGAAAAAGCTGTGGAAAAGTCAGAGTGGGCATATCCCTCCTGGAGAGGGAAGGTGGTCTCTAGTGAGAAGTTACCTGAGCCTTGGGCAGAAGCAGAGCAATATCCTTAGGTAAGAAAGATGTAAATTCTGGCCCTGCCTTGGCAGGCATGACTCCTCTGTTGGGTGGGAATATCCAGTGCTGATGCTGCAGCTCTGCCCACAGCCCAGGGCCTCGTGTCCCTTGGATTTTGCTGCCTGCTGCAGCACTCGAGGGTGCCCAGGGAAGTGCTCAGGCACCTCCACTGCCTGCCCTCCCTTGTCCCTCCCTTGTCCCTCCCTTGTCCCTCCCTTGTCCCTCCCTTGCTCTCCCTTTTGTGTGCTCTGAGCCCTCTCAGCCCCCTGTGCTGTCTCCAGCCACACCTCTTGACCTGCAGCACAAAGCCACGACCAAAATTCAGGCTTTCTTCTTCCACACCTTTAATGCAATTGTTGATTTGTGTAGCTCTTGTTTAGAGGCAGCAGATCTATTCAAATCCCAAGGAGGCAATGAGGGAGCTTGTGCTTAAAGGTAAAGCTGGGTGGCTATGCACAATTAGCTCAGTGCAATACTTGTCTTGTAAAACTCTGAGTAATGATGAGTCCAATTTGAGGGACTCATTTGCTACCAAATGCCTTCAGAGACAAACTATGAGAAAATGTACATCCCTCTGTGCCTGTTTAATGATTATTGAACCCAAACTCACTACCTCTGATTTGAGAAAAAATCCTCCTGGTTTTAACTGCAAGATTTCTGCCTCTTCAAATCCGAGATGATGAACTATTGAATTGTAACAGGAACACTGCTTCAAGTTCCTGAGCAGAAATATTTTCATGGCTCTTTTATGTTTGAATGAACAGTTCAATTTTTCTCTTTTTCCTAGCTGAGCCAACATTTTAAAATTCTAACTGGTTGATTGCCTGAATGTGGCTGCAGACCAGTTCCTGGAAGTCATCTCTCATTCCTTTGGACTCCACTTGCATGTGTCAAGTAACTAATTGAGATTGGTTGTGTATTATATATATGTGACTCATCTTGGTGAAATCACCTTGGGAATTTGATAGGGATATTTTTGGTTTTCCTTAAATTTGTTGCACTGTTTAACTGAGAGTAGAAACAATAAAAGCTTTATATAAGTTCTTGGTTATATGTCTTTGAAGAGTCTATGCAGATACATTTATATGACAAACTAAAACAAATTTTAATGCTTTTTCTAATGAAATAGTGTTGAAAAAAGTCTACAAAATCAAACATAAACAGCTTATTAGTACTGTGGCTACTGCAAGCTCTTCCTTGCTTTTCAAACAATGCACCTCCTTATAGCCACAATTAAATTTTAGTGCAAACTGTCATAGGTAAAGGCTCATTGTCATTACTAGTAATTTATGGTGTCAAACCCTTAATGATTTTTTGTAGGTACAGTATGGCTGATTTACTGTTCCATGATCCCTTGTGATGGATCTTTACAGATGTTTAAAAGAACTTATGCCCTCAGTTATAAGACTGTTACAAGTTCAGATTGTTCTTTTGCTATACATCATAAGCTTTGAAATCATTTGCCAGTTTAGTTACAGTTCTAGAGAAAAGTATTTGGGAGTTAGCTCGTGATGATGGAACATGAAAAGAAAAGCTCTTATTTGATCAGGTAAGCATGCTAGAGAGCTTTGGTTGTCTATCATAAAAATATGCATTTCTAAAGGTCTGCTCTCAGGAAAAAGGGTTCTAAGGTAGGCTAATAGCAGGGGCAAATGCAACTGTATTTTGTAAGCCTTCCAGATTTTGTGGGTGAAATTGTCATTGTTAAAACCACTTTCCTGCTGCCTGTAATTGCTGCCTGTTATCTCCACTGCAGAAGTATGAGCATCTCTTCCCGTGTACCTTTGGACTAAATGTCAGTGTTCAGTGCCTTCCTTGGCTTTTCTGTGCAAGGCAGAACGTGCTGGCTCGGGGCTGGAAGCCTGGGGTGCCCCTCTCTGGCTGTTTGGCAAGCAGGGACTGCAGAGATGCCTGCCCTGAAGCTCAGAGGCAGGCTAGGCTCTCTGGAAAAATGCTTTCATCTCTGGGCTTGGTGGGTCCCATCTTGAGCAAAGCAGAGCAAGAAGGGGCAGGTATCTGACTCTTGCTTCAGCTTTCAGCTGCTGCCCTGGTCCAAAGCAGAGCAGTCTGGAGGTTGCTCTGGCTTGATCTACAATCAGAGTAAGTATTTCTTCTCACTCCTTCAGAAGTGTTGGCAAACATAAAACTGCTGTGTTAATAGAAATGTGTGTCTAGTAGACAGTGGGAAAGGAACAGGGAATGGAGATGTCCTCACACTATTTCCAACTTCAGTGTCTGTGTGAAAAGTGAAATGCATTGGGTATGTTTCTGTAGAAAAGCTGTAAGGAAATGAAAAGAAGGCTATATTCACCCACATATTTCTATCCTAATGTTAAAGGATGAGGAAATACCGTAGTATGTGGGAAACAGTACAGAATAGCTGTTGCATGACTGTGTAAATGCCAGCAGTCCTTCCTTTGTCTGCTTTTCCTTGTCCATTCTGATACTGAGCCCTTCAGGCTCGCAGCCAGTCAGTCCCCAGCCTGTGCTGTTGATTGGGTTTTGCTAGTTGGCACTGACCATCACATTTTGGAGATGTTTCCTTGTGGTGGGACCAGCACCACATCATCTGATTTGACTTCCTGTGCTCGTGCAGCAGATGCTAATCTGGAACATCTTACTTGTGCCATGGGAAGAAATTTTGCAGAGTAGTTAGAATGGGGACATCTTCTCTTTCCTTTTCCTGTCTCCTGTTTTTGGGGGGTGGGGGGAAGGCAAAAGAAGACTTGCTGAGTGATAGTCCACACATTTGGTAAGGAAGTTGGCACCTCTCTGATTTGAAGCAAGTCCTGGTTCGTGGCTCTGGGTTGTCTGGTGTTCTTTGGGTGCAATTTGAAAACCCCTGTAGCTTTATTTTTTACACATTGCTTTGTCAGTAAGCAGGTGGCTTCACTGACAGCTTTGTTTGTGGATATGCAATCAGGCCCGAAGGAATGTGGGAAAGCCACAAGAGAAGATTTCTTGTCATCTGTCAAGGCTTGTCAGAGTAAAATTAGCAAGTGGAGAGAAAGACAGAATTATATATTTAGCCAAAAGAATGAAATGCAAAAAAAAAAAAATAGAAATATGTATTTATATATCTATATATCTGAGCACAAATATATAGATGCATATATTTCTGCAAAGCACTGAGGGAAGGCAGATGTGAAGTGAAGCTTGTAACTGGCTCACAAAGCCATCTGCTAACAGGCAAGACTTTGAGGGCTGACTTTTTTTCAAGATTGATTAGTGCCAAGTGATCTTTGTCCTTGAAAACATATCTATATGTTGTCTTCATGGGTTCAGAATGACAGAAAAGCTGTTTGTTTAAAATCACACAAACCATGATAATAAAGCCTTCAGTGGTGCCAGTACTGAAGTGGGAGGTTCCATTAAAATCCAATAAAATCAAGGTGGAATAAGGCAAGCAGTCTAGGTTATCACTGCCACCTTTTTATGTTTAGGAGGTGTGATGTTAGTGGGAATCTAAATTAGGAAGAGCAGTAAAGTGAAAAGGAAAAATAGGAAAGAAAAGGACACTACCAGGAGTACTGAGCTGTTCTTGAGCTGAATACAAGATAATGTCTTAAGCCTGAACCATTACAAAGATGAGGAAGCAGAATGGAACTTTCATATCCTTGCAGGTTTTTAACTAAAAATTAATTTTCATGGAATGCTGTAATGTGCCCAGAGAAAGCACTGCAGTTTAGCATGTAACCCTGGCCCAGACAGTGTCACTTTTGCTGCCCTCTGGAATTGCTGTCGTGCTGTAGAGAATTGAGTGAGCCCTGCCAACTATTGGTAGATGAACTGAGAGCATTGCTGCCACAACATGTGTATTAACATGCCATATGCCAGCAGCTAACACGTTCAGGCTTAGGAAATTGCCATAGAGCATGAGAGAAAATAGAGCAAGAGCTGTTACCAACTGCATTATTGCTTAAGCTACATAAATCTTAGAAGTCAATATTTTATTCAGTGTAATTCCACATGATGCAATTAACAGTAACAGGAGGAAGAAAATATTGCTATACATAGGAAGCTTCTGGTTCAGGCTGGTGGCAGAGGACACCTGTACTGCAGTTTGGAAATGACAGTGCACTTGAAATGGAATAGCTGCAGGAACAGATGCTCACACATTAAGCTCTCAGCCTTACACACAGCTGAAGTTTACTTTCAGGCTTAGGAAGTTTATTTTCAGGCCTGTAGGGAATCTCAATGGGCTGTGTGACAAGTGGTCACCTTGCAGGAAGCAGGATAAATTTACATTTTACTTCTATTAATTCCAGGTGACTTCCCCCCCCCCCCCTTTTTTTTTTTTTTCATCCCCTCCTTTTGACTGTGAAATGGAAATTCATGTAATGATTGCAGAAGATGCCAGGCTGACACCTCTGAAAACAAAACACTTCTGTTTATCAAGTGTCTTAATGTTCCTCACTTGCAAAGTGGAGAAGATCCCATCTGTGGGAATGCATTCTCCTGCACAGGTTTTTTTCTCTGTTTTCTATTCATGACTAGCCAGGAATGCACTATTGATCTGCCTTTTTGTTCTGTTTTCCTTACTGGAATTAGTAAATAGTCATTTAACTAATCTCATGGATGCTTCTGTGCCTGTGGATGATATTCAGCTGGTTTAGTTTTGAGCCACGAGTTGTCAGGCAGTGTTAGTTCAAATGTTGTGTTCTGTTCTTTGCATTGTTCTAGCTCAATCTGATGGATTTCACAGTGATTTAGGACTGACATGTGCAGCTTTGTTGGCTGCTTCAGAAATGATAACTTTTCTCCAATAGCCAGGGCAGAAAAAGAGGCCAGTGACTTCCACAGTAAGTGAGAGGTGTTTGATTAGATAGCTAAACATTTTCCTTACTCTGAGTGCTTGGAAACAAGAACATACAGCAACACCAAGTAGGAGAATGAGCCAATGTAAAATATCTTGAATTACAGGTAAATGAAGAGAAGATAATTAATGGAGTAAACTTCTAAGTGAATTTGGGCTGTTAGCAAATGGAAAATTGCTGAGGAAATGGATAACAGTCCTGTAATGATGAATCCTGTTGTACCCTGAGCACAGCAAGGCTTTCCTCTAAAACCCTGCCACGTGTGGCTGGAGGGACTGCAGAGGAGGTGCCTGAAGAGCTGTGTGGCTGTATCAAGGTTTGGCCCATCTGCGTGGCTCCCCAAAGGACTTTCTGGATTGCTCAGGTGTCCATGGATTCCGTGCTCCCTTGACCTCTCAGGGCCTTTTCCATTCGCTGCTGTAGGAATGCTGTCCCTGCAGGCAGTGTGGTTGTCCTCACCCAGATCCCTTGGTGTCCCCAGTGTGGTTGTCCTCACCCAGATCCCTTGGTGTCCCCAGTGTGGTTGTCCTCACCCAGATCCCTTGGTGTCCCCTGTGTGGTTGTCCTCACCCAGATCCCTTGGTGTCCCCAGTGTGGTTGTCCTCACCCAGATCCCTTGGTGTCCCCTGTCACAGGAGTGTCCTGAACTGCTGTTGGACACTGGAGAACTAAACAGAGGTGATGAAACTTGCATTTTACATGTTTCCAGAATGAAGGCTTGGAGAAAATGATCCTGCCAAAATGCTGCTTGTAGCTAAAGCACTCCCATCTTTCAGAATGTCCTTGGTGTGGATTTGCACTGGACAATAAAACTTCTTTCCCTGTTTCACATTGCCAATATGGAGCTGTCTGTGTGTGTTATCTGTCTTGGTACCTCTGGTTTGTCCAAAGTTACAGCAATTAATAATGGAAAAGGGAGAGGTTTCAACTACAGGTACACTTGTAGCCCAGCAAAAAAATAATATGAAATTCCTGCCCTCAGGAAAAAGAATATGAAATAGCAGGGAAGGTCTCAAGCAAAAGAAATATCTTTCACTGACGAGAAAAGAAAAACTTAGAACAAATCACAAATGCAGGAGACTGCTGCCGAAAGTAAAGCTGCCAGAATTTAATTTGAAAATCTGATATCTTATAACCTTATATAAGATATCAGATCTTGTATACCTTGGATATCTTATAACATCTTCACAATTTCTGGTATCTTTATAATTACAAATATTAGTACCAGTGGGATACTACAGAGGAGCTTAAGGCAGAGTTCAGAGACAGGGATGTGAAATAAAACCAGCCACAATTTCTTGGCAGCCTTTTCCCAGTGAAATGGTGCACACTGCTTCAAACTGCTGCTGTACCAATTAATGTGTTTTGTAAAACATCCTGACACACTCTGAAAATCTGGAAGTCAGGAGGGTTAGAGATATCTCCTATTAAAACATTTTGCAGATGTTGCTGACAAAATTAAATATTCTTTCCCGTTTCTGAAACGTGTTTGTGGGTGCTTTAATTAGATCATATTTTTCCCTGAGAATTCCATTTCCTGTAAGGCTTCTGTTCTATGCAGTTAGAGATATTCTGCAGGCCATTAAAATATCTAGCAGTTAAGATAGATTATGAGCTTCTATTCTTAGGATGACTAGAGTAAATGTGCTCCTTGCCATCTTCTGTTAACCTGAATGATGGCAAGTACTTATTTTTGTTCTGGGGTCATTGCTCCTCCTTGGTTCCATCACCTCACCCCTGTCATTTATATGGACTCAAACAGATAAATAACAAGTGTATATTTAGTTAAGACATTAATAAAAACTTCCTCTCTTATGGATGAGGAACTCATCCTGCAGCTCAATTCCAGTTTCTTGCAGTGAGCTCTGTCAGGCTTTCAGCTTTTTCAGCCTCTCTTTCCTCCTTCCCTCCTTCCCTTGACTGGAGAGCAAACACAGAAGGGTTAAACTGCTGTGATGCTGCAGCCAGGCTTGCTCCAGATTTGTAAGTCTTGAAGTATTGCTAAGCATTAAGATGTAGCTTTGTCAGATCTTTCTTCATGCCAGTGTAGGTTTTAGTTTTATCCTGGGCTCTCAATAGCCTTTACACACAGTAGATTCTGTTTTTTCTTAACTCCCTGGATGTGCTGAGCAGCATTTGTTCTGTAAGGCCCCCTCACCTTCACTGAATGGCACCTGCAGTTCAGCTCTGCTTTTGTTCTGCAAGGCCCACAAACCCACCTGCTGTCACATCCTCTGCCTGCATTTAAAATGGGCAGAATATTGTTTATTTCATTTCATAAGTTTTTTTCCTCCCTTGGAGCTTATCCCTGAGAGTGTAGCTGTGTGAATTTGCAACCACCAAAAGCAGAGTTCACTGTTTTTGAAAAGAGTATAAAAACATCAAAGGGGCCAGGTGCAATTACAATTCAGGTTTTCCATTACAAATTAAATTTCTTGGAGAGGAATAGGGACAGTGTCATTTTAACCCAGGTTCCTTGTTACATCTTCCTTAGAGATTTTAGCAGTGTTTTGGTTCTCTGCTTAGATCAGAATTTCCTCAAAGTACCATAAAGTGAAGTTTATAGGAGAAGTCCAATTGCTTTGTCTTCTGTTCAGTAGTCATTAAAGTTAACAAACTTGCAGGCTTTATTCTAATGTGAGAAGGGTTTATGGGTATTTTGTTAAATTAAAAGCTTGATTTGTCACTGTCTCCTAACATTTCTTTTCTGCTTTAGCTTTTATTTTGGTGAAATTCCAATGCATAGTAGAGGGACTTATTTTGCATTGTGGTGATTTTTTTTTCTCTTGTGAAAGAGATACTATAAGAAAACACTGAGGATACCCAAGCTGTATTTTAACCTCATGTTGTTAACTAAAATTTACTTTTAGTTGGTTTACTTTTAGTTTACTTTACTTTTTCTGTAGTTGCAGTGGGCAGAATGATGTTATAGTGCCTTGGAACAGTAATATACATTATTTCCACTGAGGCTTCTTTGCCATCTCTTAGTCTGCTTTTTCCCCTTTGGGCTGGAGTCTTTCTGGAGTTCTTCTTGTTTAGCTGCAGCATTTGATTGGGAAAGGCTTGAAATCCTTTCCTGATTTCCTTTTTCAGGTCATGGATGAAGATGTTGACAGAAACAGTTCTTGGGGAATGTCTCTGACTTGGCCTCACCCTGCACAGCTGTGCTTAGGCATCATTATTTGCTTTTGTTCCTTGGATTAGCACTCAGTCCAGGAATGGCTGTTTGCTCCAGTCCAGGGGAACTTTCCTTTTTTTAATAACCTGTGAAATCCCAGCTGTGCTGTGTGGGATCCCTTCTCTCACTTGCTGCCAGACACTGCCATGGAGTTTGCAGGGCTAGCAGGGTTTCCCTCACAGAAGCCACCCTGCACTTTCCTAATAACCTGTGTTTATTTTATCATAGATGTTTTCCTGCTGGAGATGAAATTCAAACTTGCCAGGCTGTCTGAATCCCTTGTAGACCTTTCATGCTCCTGAAATGGAGTTTCTTGGGAAAGGATCAGTCCTTTAGCAGGGTGACTGTGATGACAGTTTGTGTAGCAAGGGGGAAAGCACAAAATATGGAGTTATCTTGAAAAAGCAATAAATCCTACTTATTTTGGAAGGGGCTGTCAGTTGTGTGTTTGCTGGGTTTTCAGATTTAAATGATGATGAACTCAAACTTCATGTGCCTCCTTACTGGACTTTCTCCCTTGAGCTGACTTAAACCAGTCATCCCTGTATATTTTTTTTTTTAATTGTGCAGACCATTTGGAGGAAAAGAGGACAGCATGGAGGTCCAGTGTGGATGTCAATCCTTTCTTGAGATTTCTCTGAAAAGAATTTATGAGAAATTCCTCATTAGAATACAGAGATCCAAAAGAATCTCTATTTGACTGTAGATTTATTTTACTGCTCTTAAAAGTTTGTCAACCTTTGTTACCCTTTTTCACATTTCTTTCTCATCATTTCAGGAAAGTACAAAACGTTTGGTATTTCTGTCTCCCTTGTTAATTACAAAAAACCAAACAAACTAAATAAACAACCCAGGGAAAAGCCCAAACAAACAGAACCAAGCCAGGCCCCTCAGTGCTTCTCCTTAGAAGAAGCTCAGTTGTGTCTGTACCAGGCACAGGAAGCTTATTTAGGATTACATTCTTTTCCAGTCTGTTCACTTTTGAGCTCTCTCCCTGGGGAAGCTCAGCCTGAGGCACTCCTGACACTGATACTGTGCTGTGTGACAGGGGAATGTCACCCCTCCAACATGAATCCAGCTCTTGGGACACAGGAGCCTGGAGTTGCCAGCAGGGCCTCATCCCTTGGTGGTTCTGGAGTTCACTTCTGCACTGGAGACTTCCAGGTGTAGGAGCATTCTAGGTCTGCACAAAACCTCTGGAGCTGCAGTGTCTGTGCAGTCTGGGCAGCCCCCAGCCTTCCTCCAGGTGGTGTGGTTCAATCTGTGGGAATCAAATGCTTCTTTCATCATTGTGCCCTTAGGAATTCTCTGGTGCAGGAGTGCTTTGACATAGGAAGTGGTGATCTATGCTCTTGTGCTTCCATCACACAAATAATCTGTGGAAATATCTGGAAGTTGGCCAAAATTGCTTTGCAGAGGCCTTGTAATTAAAAGAGAAAAAAAAGTAAAATTTGTCTTAGAATATATAAAGTATAGCAATTTTTTAAATAAGTAGTTTTTTTCTTAGCTTTTCCAAAGCATATCTCATTATTTTTATGTGGAAATTTGGCAGAAGATGTTTAAAAGTCTCTAAGTATGATGGGCACTTAGGCATGGTCCTGTTTCAGGAGCATCTATGGCCATGACCAGGCTGGGTGCCCTGGCCCCACTCAAGTGCACTGTCTCAGAAGAATTCAGCTGCACTGGCTGTCAGAAGCACCTGTGCAACTCAGAAACCAGCAAAAAGAATCACAGAAGATACCTGAGCTTTGCACTGGTGTTAGTGAAATGAAAAAATCCCAATCCCTGGGAGGCTTTGCTGTTCAAACTGAGCCCTAAGGGAATATTGAGCATGTTAACAAGTCCTCCACTTGTATGAGCTGTCTGGGCTTTGGTGTGTTCAGGCAAGATCTCAGCTGCTGATGTCAGGGATGCACCCAAACAAAGAGATTTTTGTGGACTTTCCTGATCTCAGGCCTCTCTGATGGAAAGGCAGACATCAAGTTCTTTCATGAGGCACAATGGTCTAAAAGGAAAGCAGTAATCCTTGGATATTTCACTATGAGCAAAGCATTTTCTCAGGAGTGGTTCACAGTCTCTGAGTGTTGATCCTGTTGATCTCCACGAGTGAGCCTTCAAAACCACAGAAGGAACTTATATGCCTCCTAAATGTTTTGTTTCAGATCCTAGAGTTAACTTCAAAAAAAATCTGAGCTTTTCATCACACAGAATTTCAGAAGGTCTCTTTGGTTCAAGTGCTCATTGAAGTCACTGTGACTTTTCTTGGTCTGTACAGTGAGGAAGACTTGCAGGTTAAACATTTGGTTTAAGCTTAGCTGGGCTTGACATTTCTGCTGTGTTGCCCAGAAGCACACTGACCTTGAGAAGCCAACAGTGCAGGGGCTGCACTGAACCATCTTCCCTTGTGTTGTGTAACAGACAAACCTGGAACTCCATGGGAACCTCAGCCTGTGGCCCTGCTCTGGTTGAGAACTTTGGACAAGTCCTTCAATTCAGGGTCTGGGTTTGTGTTTTTGTTTGTTTTTTTTTTTTTATTTTTTTTTTTGTTTGGTTGGTTTTTTTGTTGTGTTGTTTTTATTTATTTTTTAAAATATTATTTTATTTTATTTTATTTTATTTTATTTTATTTTATTTTATTTTATTATTTTATTTTATTTTATTTTATTTTAT
>JAYDZK010000274.1:29169559-29182494 GCA_034509185.1 Euphonia xanthogaster
CTGCACTTTCCTCCTCCTCCGAGCCACTCCAGGGAGCGACGGCGGCGAAACCGCGGAGCCGTCGGGGCTCCCAACCTGGAGCTGATCACTTTTAATAAAGGCATTGAAAGGAGAAGGATCTCCTGCCCTGGTTATTTAACCCTGAAGGGATGGAGTGAGGAGCACCTGAGCCTCGCTCGGGCTGCCTGGGGCTGTGCAGAGGACAGGAGTGGTCCTCCAGGTGCCCGGGGGTGTTTGCCCGGCTCCCCTGCAGGGTGGGCAGCCAAGGCTCGGTCACGGTGCTCGGACAGTGCTGTGGGGAACAAGAGGGTTTGTGTGATGAGAGAGGAAATCAGTGCAGGAGCCTGTTGGAAATGGCAGCTTGGGATGTATTCTCGGTAGGTTCTGAACTTGTGAAGTTGCTCGAGTCTGTGACCGGTCTCCTCTCTGTTCAGTGCTCAGATCTGCCCTGGAATGAGTTAAAACCTTCCTGACTGCCAAGGCTTTGGGCATGGTGCCCGGCAGGAGACTCTCCCTGCTCAGGAACTGATAACAGCGCAGGATTTGCAAAAGAGGAGACAAAAGACTTAAGTGCTGCTTTCTTGGCATCCTTTAAGAGAAAACAGCGGGGAAAGAAGAGCAGCACTGCAGATGTGAGCAGAGATAGGGGCATCCGGGTTAAACCTGCAGCTTCTTCACTAGACAGGCGTGCAGAAAGTGATATGTGTATATTGGGTAGCTGCAGAAAAGAGTGAGTACCATGGCATTGAGATGTGGTCTTATTAATTTTGCTTTCTTAATAAGTTTCTTAGAAAATGGCTGGTGCTTTTGCTTGGCTGCTTAGTGCCAGTATTGTCAGGGCTTAGGTTGCTCCCAGTAATGGAGATTCATGTGGGATAAAGCAAATGAAGCTGATTTTCCTTGCCATTATCATTATAAAAAAGGCTTTTCACTGATCCTGCTATCAGCGCCACAGATCAGCACACCCCTAAAAAGTGATCAAAGCCATGTCCTGGAGAATGTGTCTGATCAAAGCACCCTTCTATTAACTGCTAATAAAAAAAAAATAAATGTTTGGAATTGTCATTAGTAAGACTCTTGCTTTAATAATGGTATTAGAACTTACTGTGATTTTTTTTCTCTCACTCTTTTTTGAATTTCTTTTTCTCCTGGCTGTAGTGAATATAGTAACTGCAGCAGCTACAGCCCTTTCACTTGGTAGCTGTGCTTGTTCTGGTTCCAACAGTCTCACAGGTTTCTTGCCCACAAGGAGTGGCTTGAAACATTCCTTCAGCCTGCAGATATCATTGTCTTGCTTTCATGCATCACAGGCTGTATTTTTTTAATCAGGCATGACAACACTGATAGGTGCAGTTCTCTGATTTAGCTGGTGCCATTTAAAAAACAAAAAATCACATAGCCAGAGCCTGGCTAGGGTTTTTGGGGTTTTTTTGGGTTTTTTTGTTTTTTTTGTGCCTGATCACCCTGCCTCCAGACAATGCCTCTCTTAATGTGAAAGGTTTCTGAGCTCTGCCATTTATTGTCATATTTCTCTTCATCCTTTGGATGTTGTGTTAAAAGCTTGCTTGCTTCCATTTCATGGCATACAGCAGTATTTTTGTGTCCTGTCAGGTACAGTTTCTGAGCAACTGCTGCATGGGTGGCTTTGCTACCTCCTACTGCACTTCTTGTGGTGTGCTGCATTTCTGGGTGTGGGAGCTTGCTGGCCACTCGTGCTCATCAAGGGCTGACTCACATGTGCTCATCAAGGGCTGCTAAATTCTTGGGGTTTTGTCTGATGCCTGATCAGTTCTTATTTTTCAGGATTTTCGCTTTGGGTTCAGCCCCATTGAGATTTCATCCTTCACTGTCATCTCCATCTGAGAAAACACTCTTTTCCTGTCAAACATGCCTAGGTTACTCACCCATTCATTGCCTCAGGGAGTCCCTGCTTTCCTTTTTAGACTTTTTTCTTTTTTTCTATGCAGGTACTTTCCTTTGGGAAGCAAAGCTCTCCTGCTGCCTTCTTTTTTACCCAGGGCTGGAAAATAAGCATCTGTCTGGCTGCAGCCTCCTCACCTGCATCTGCACTGCCAGCCACCAAGTTCCTCATTTCAAACGAGATGAATAGCAGATTTCTTATCACTCAAGCCATCAGAGGATTTTGCCTCATTTCAAATGAGATGAATAGCAAATTTCTTGACTTATCACTCAAGCCATCAGAGGATTTTGCCAGTTTGACCAGTTGCTTTTGTTCTTCAACACCATGTATTTTCATAAAATAGACTGTTAGCAGCAACAGAAATAGAATCAAAAGAGAAGAAATCTCAGACGTTGGGATTCAAGCCTGAGATTGCTCTAAGTAGCTTTGCTAAGGAGGAGCAATCATTTATTTTTATACCTGTTCTTCAGAGGCACTGCATCCTGCTGTGCACAGCTATTATGTGATAGTCACAAATAAGCCAGGGAAGAAAATTCTTGCAGCTTGTCTTAAGGACAGCCTGGATCAAATCTTATTTTTCTTTAAAAATGTGAGCAGAAGGGTTGTGTGATGATGTGACAGAAAAAGGGACGGATGAGAATTGTCAT
Organism: Euphonia xanthogaster; assembly: GCA_034509185.1. Lineage (NCBI taxonomy): Eukaryota > Metazoa > Chordata > Aves > Passeriformes > Fringillidae > Euphonia > Euphonia xanthogaster. Next base: position 29,172,128 of record JAYDZK010000274.1, read on the forward strand.
GGAAGATGCAGGAGAAATGGATGTGAGGCATCTTAGGAAAAATGTTATGGAAAGCAAAGGATGCAGGGAGGGTATGCAGAGTAAAAAGGGTGGAAGTTACAGTGAAGCAGGTGTTTGGTGTTGAGTTTATATTTCTCTAAAAAAATGGGCTAGGTGCAAATGTTAGTGATTCAGCAGGTCACTGTCACCAGGCTGCTCCAAAGCAGCCCTTCTGAGGGCAAGCCAGAGCTTCCCATTCTTGCACTACGGCTGGCAGTGCTTTGTAAACCTCCAGTTCTAATCAGTGTGCACCTTTCTGGCATCATCTGCCTGTCCCCCTGTCTCTTGATGCTGTGCCTGCTCAAAGAGAAGGGAGGCTGGATATTAATCCCATTTGGTTTTGGAGATCTGATTATCTCCCCCAAATGCTAATGGGATAAATCCAGGGAACTGGTGATTAAATGGAATGAAGGCATGACACTGTGGCTACACAGGAGTTATTTCTAGGGCTGGTAAATTCTGAGTCTAGCAGTTGCACAACAGGAAACAATAGCTGAATAGTAGAGGAAACTTTTGCCCTAGAATCCCACAGAAGTAGCTTTTTAGATTCAGAAATATTGGAGGAAAGTAGATGCCAGTGTTCTGGTGTTTCCTGTAGAAATGGAGCTGGTGTCCCAATTTGCTAGAAATGCTGAGATAAGAAAAAAAAAATCTATTGCCTGCAACTCAATGTCTTGCTAAGAATCTCAGAAGATGAAATAAAGGATTTCTATATGTGAATTTTTAGATGCACAAGCATTTTCAGTGTTTGCAGGGCTGCTCTTGACATACCTTTGAAGTTAATAGGTTCCACCTGTGGAATAAAGCACAGAGTTACAGCATCCAGGAAAACCTCAGAGGATAGCTAGAAAACAATTCATAAATCCCAAACAGGCTTCAAAGGACAGCTGGCACAGATAGCAGGGCAGCTCTTGCTCAGGTGCTCCATCCTATGGTTTAGGGTTTGGTTTCTGGTGCTGTTAGCTGTCTCTTGTCAGCAGCATATTAATTTTCAACCACAGGTAATACCATAACATCTGCAAAACCTACTCAGAGTTCAAGAGGGGAAGAGAGGAGAAACACCCCAGACTCACCTAGAAATTAGGGAATGGAAGCTCATATCTGAACAGCAAGTTGGAAAGGAGTTTAGGAGCTGGATGAAGAAGAGCATTCAGAGATTGTATTTCTAAAAATAACTTTGTTGTCACTGGATTTACCAAATGGATAAATTATGTTGTTTTGGCTTGTGAACATATGACACAAACCAAATTGAAATTTTAGGCAAGTGGACCATAGGTAAAGATCTGTGTGTAGTCCTATGAAGCATTGTTGTATTTTTATAAGCTTCCATTATGTTCAGTTCAAATTTTAACTCCTGTGCATAACAGGTTTTCTACCCTGTGTTTTCAGTGTGGCCAGCTGTTTCTGTCTCAGTTTTTTCATTCCACCATTGTGTGTGGTGATAACATACATGACCAAATTTGCACTGCTTTGCCCTGGGAAATCACAAAATGAATGGCAGACCTACAACTTCTTTGTTTCTTTCCCCTGTTACTCTTGATAATTAAAATATTTGTGTTTCACTCTTGAGTGAAACACAAATATTTTAAGACTGTTTCATCCATACATACAGATATATTCCTCACTGACTGCAGAACCACAGTTCTACAGCAAGGAAGGAAAACTCAGTCTTCTTGACCAATAAGGGTTGCTAAATTTTCATGTTTTAAGGTATTTCAATAAGGTTTTCATGTCTAAAGGATTTAAGGTGCCATGGTCCCACTATATTCAGTTCTAGTGGTCATGCTTTTTCTGTTTATAAATTGAATTTTAGTTTCTGATGGGTTATTTCTTAAATATTTCAAGTTCCTTACCAATGCTAAGATGATTCAACTTCATTTCTACTATCAAGAACTCCTGGGAGTATAAAATAGGATACAAGAATCATTCTGCCTTGAAACTTTGTTAATATATATTCATCACCAAATGCTCCCAGGCCTCGGTCACATCTCATTAATGCTGTGGCTGCACAATAAAGTTGCATGCTACTCTAGTAAGTATCAGGATGTCACTTAGCAAAATGTTCTTGTAGGCAGCTCTTCACTGTGGCTCTCATCTCCATTTCAAAAGGGCCTGGCTTTTCCCCCAGAGAGCTGGAGGGGAAATGCAGCAATGTAATCCAGTAATATATTGTGTTTTGGAACAAATACAATAGAGTAACTGATAAAGGAGCAAAAGGCTTCTAAATTTCCAAACTTCGTGTGGATGGCAACTGTCCTTACTAGCAGCAACAGACCTGCATTCTGAGAAGTTGAGTTTGTCTTGGCTGTGAACTTTTCAGCTGCATAAGATGGTTCGGTTTCAAATGGATTTTCCTTTTTTTTTGGGTGACACTAGATAGGGTTTTCACTGCTTTGTCTTTTTAGTATTTATAATTTGAATAGTGATGTTCAGAAAAAGGATTTATCTTTGGTGGGATGTTACCATTGGGAGAGAGTGGTAACAATGGGCTTTTGATCAATGAGCTTTATTTTTTTTTACTGTGCCATCCAGAGACCTGCAAGCTAACAGAATATATATGGTTAAAATGCATCAAACATGATATTTAAGATTTGCCAGGCTACAATACAGTAGTAAGCAAGGTATGTGGTGCTGTGGTTCATTGAGCTCTAATTATTTCAAACTGTTATTGATTGGACAAAATAAGACTGTGCTCTGGTTCTGTTAATAAATATTGGAGACTCTGGGTTCAGCTGTTAAACAAGCTCTTTAAATGATTCTTGTCAGGTTCAGATGGGTAATTAAGGGAACTGAATCATTTCCAGGCATGATGGCAAAAGAAAGCAGCACCTTGGTGAGGGGTTGGTGGCAGTGGGAAAATCTGACCTTTCTGAGGGATAGATCAGCAGAGCTCCCCTGGCTTCAGTGATATTGAACAGCTTTTCCTTCAGTTTCAGATAGGGATTTATCAGCAATCACTAAAATCACTCAAATTGCTAAACCACTTCCTTCTCAGATTATTTTTCCCTCTATATGTGTGTGGGTATAAATCACTACAGGTCAAGTGTAACTTGGCTAGCATTTGACTCTCTGAGTCAAGGATAGACTTCCATTTTCTCATGGTTTTGCACGTTAATGAACCTATTGCCCTTTTTTTTGGAGAACTCTTTACTGAATAGCCTCAACATACTGCCATAATCTTTCTCTAACTAATGAATTAGTTCTGCAGTATTTTTGCATTGACACATGACCAAGAACTCTCTGTTGCTTCAGTCTGGAAATACTAGGACAGTTTGTTACAGACACCTTGGATGGTGGAAAAGTAGCCCAATATTAACATTAAGTAGGCATTTACAGGTGAAATATCCCTGACATTCTGCTTCTTTAGCACTCTCCTCCAGAGTACCTCATACAAGTCATTCACTTAGAAGCTTTATACATCTTGGAAAGAAAAAAAATCAAACTTCCTGATTGAGAGACCAGAAGAAAGCCAGCCATGGCACTGGCATGCTAGGAGAGGAGACACAGCTGGGAGACAGCCTGAGAAGGGGGGAGCTTGTGGAGCTTCCCTTGAGGAAGCAAAGGGAGCAGGGAACCTGTGCAGAGTGGCAGGGCTCTGATTACAAAAATAAGGAGCTCGTGCTGCCGTGGGTGGACACAGGCTCCTTGGGCAATGCAGCTGTGCCAAGAGGAGCCAAGAGGGTTTGCCAAGAGATGCAGGGGTAGCAAGGCTGAGTTACAGCCATCTGGGAGGGCTGAGAGGTGGATCATGTTCTTGGAAGGTCTTCGGAATGTCTGGAGGTGGGAGCAGTTTCCTCAAGACTAAGAAAGGCAGACATGGGGTGATAGAGAGAAAACTGAGCCAGGGTCTTACAGGCAGCTTCCTTTCATCAAAAAAAAAAAAAAAGGGAAATCCCACCAGAATACACTGGAAGTTCTTTTCACCTCAAGGGTGATCAGCTCTGGAACAGGCTCCCCATGGAGGTGGTGACTATCCATCCTTGCAGGACATCCACCAGGCAGGACCCCTGGCTGGGGTCTGCTCTAGCTGGACCTTGATACAGAAACTGCTGAGCATCTCTCTTAACCTGAACCATTCTGTGCTTCTGTGCTGTGCAGGGGCCCAGGCAGACAAAGCTTCACCGTTTCACTTTGATTTTTGATTTTTAAATAATTACTCTAAGGGACTGCGGTGTGCTCTGTCATACTTGGACTCCATACACTATTTTTTGAACAAGAGTATTTGTGTTTCATTCTAAACCCCTTGTTGAATAAAGAGGATTAAAATTTGGGGATTTAGTAGTCTCCAGTTTAGCTGAATTCAGTAAACCTGTCTCTGGGCTGACAAAGCATTTGAGTGCCAAGTATTCTGGGACAGACAGAGTCATGACAGCAATGAATCTTTTTTCTTTAATATTAGAGGAAGTATTGAAGAATTAAAATCGACAATGCAAAATCTTAACTGAATAATTAAAATAATTTGCTGTTGATGTGCACAACAAATATCACTCTAATGAAGTTTGGAAGCAATTTTAATGGAAGAAAAATTAACTAATGCCAGCAAGCTTTTTGACATAGAGTCATTTTATGAACAAGATGACATAAACTTCATTAGAGAGAGCAAGCACGGAAATGTTTTTATGCAGGAAAAGAAAAATCCCCCATATAGCAGTTATAGTCATAAGCCAAAACTGCAGAAATTAGTAAGTTATATCACCTTATAAATTGGTTCTTCAAACTCTGCACACTAGATCCTTCAGCCACCACTGAGCTGGGGATTAACAGAGAAATTCAAATAACAGTGAGGGATGGAATATAGAATGGAGAATAAGCACAGCTGAACATGTGGCCAGCTGTGTTGTGACCATTATTTAAAAATCATTTTGGACAGGATTTTTTATAAACTCACCACCATAAATTTGGGATTAACCAACAAGTAATTCCTCAGTGGTCATTGTGATACATTGACAGCTCCTTTGTTGACCTCAATGGGTTTAGAATGGAATATTGTTATTGCATACATTTCAGAGCAAAAACAAATATATGGAGGTGCAGGCCGTTTTTACACAAGGTGGTGTTTGAAAAGCAGTTGTTTTACTTTTTGTGATTAAGTTTTTTGTCAGTTTACTCAACTTGTTATATATTTACCTTGGTTGTCTGGTGCAAAATTGTGGAGTGCAGGTGAATATGTTCTCATTGTGATGATCCAAACTCACACCCATGTAAGGCTGGCATTGGTTTAAAATTAGAGGAAAAGCCATTTTAAGTGTATCTGTGACAGAGCTGTTTTGTTTATTTCTGCAGAATTTGAATTGCTAGTCCTGGAACCATCAGTGGTTGATGATTCCTGACATTAAATGCTACCTTCAGGAAATGCCTTTTTTTCCTTCAAAGTGTGAGGAAGATGGGTAAGAAATAATAATTACACAGGTCCAAAAGTGTATATTTTTTCCCCAATATTAAGCCATGGGAGAACAACGGCTTCATACTCTGCACAGAAAAATCAGCACTCAAATGGGTAGGAAACTTTGCTATTAACTCATATGGTGCCAATCTTACTTATTTTTAAAGGCCTGTTCAACAAACAACATAACTAAGTGCTTTTAGTATTCATCTCATTGTCTTAAAATAATCCAGGGCTGTATGAAGTTGCTGGATTTAATTTGGCAGTAGCCACACATCCCATCACAGGGACTTGGGAATTTTGGAGACAGGATTTCAAATTCAGACCATTACTCCTACTTTTAAAAAATGACCTGGATTCTGGTAGACTTGTAGGAATCTTGAGATAAGGAAATAAAGTCCTGGGCCTCCAAGGAAACTTGATTTCCTTGTTCACTGGAATCAGAAGTAAGACTTAGAATTTGCAGACTAAGTGTATTGTGGTGTTGCAAACCTAATGGCATCTAATTTTGCTAAGTACATAGCAGAACTGTAAAAACCAAGGGATAATTCACACAACTGTCAAGTGCCTCATAAAATGAGTAGTAGGGAAGATGTGTGGAAGCCAGACAAATATTACCCAGCACAAAAAAAAAAATAGGGTTGGATATGGAATCTTTTGAGGCTTGAGGAAAGCAGTTCCCAGGCTCTTCCATAATCCTTCCTCACTCCCTGTGACTCTTCTGAAATTGTGCAAAAGAAAGAAAATATTATGGCAGTAAGCATGCATTTCCTCACATAGGAGATGGAATTTGACCTGGTCTTCCAGTGAATAAAGGATTTTTAATAGTTTAACTTAAAGATGCTGTAATTGGGGTGGTCTTGTCAACAGTAAGAGGATTCAGTTGGAAGCTCCATAAAATTCCTGTGTGCATTGAATTGAAGATGTGAAAGTGTTAATGCAATATAGCTGCAGAGATTAAATACAACTTTTATCCACAGGGGCTGCAGTATCATATTTCAGAAGTGTGTGAGTTTCTGCAAAACCCCTTCTTTCCTCAGCCATTTCACTAATTATGACCATGCTGAATAAGCTTATTGCTTCTCTAGAGTTCATGTGGAAGTTAATTTCTGTTTCTTGCTCTGTTTTGGCTACCTGTATATTTTTATTTCCCAGCTGTTTAATTCAGGAAATTGACTTACAGTGAGAGGCAGATAAGGGAATTTTTTTTTTTCCTTCATAATGTATGAATCTGAAGCTAAACAGAAATTAGGCATTTCAACTGATGTAGCTTTAGAAGTTTATGTACTGGATAACTTTGGTTGTCTAAATGTGCCAGCTGTTGACAAGAAACAGGCAGCGTTGGAGCAAGCATGATTTTAAATGTGTACTTTGCACTGGTTTCTTGTTTTCCTTTTGTATTGTGTTCAAAATAGTTACTCCTGTCTTAGAGGACATTTAAATAATATGCCTTTGGATGAGCAAGCTGTGAAAGTAAAAACATACCTAAGAGCCAGTTGAAAAGATAAATAAAAAGCATGAGGGAAATTATAACAAAATATTTTGAGCAGGAGTGTGCATGCTGGCTTGAAATGCTTTGAATTAGAATAAAGCCCTGAAAGGCAATAAAAGGCTGCAACTGCACAGAGTTGGTTCTGGAATTCATTTAACTGAGGAAATTTGAAATAAAAAGATAACGCTTAAAAACTGGAAGGGAACTTTTAAAGAGAGTTGGTGGGTTTATTAAAGTTCAGTCATGAGCCAATTAATGTAAAAAAGGCACAAGCTGTTTTTTATTTTTTTTGATAGAGCATCTAGCATTCTGTTTGCCTTTGGGGCACAATGGTGTGACAGGCTGCTTTGTTCACCACTAAACTTGCTTTTTCTGCCTGCTTTTACAACCTGTGATTAAAATATTTGCAGCACTAGCTTGTTTGAACAAAAGCTGTTTATAAACAGCTAGCAGTGCACTTCAGTGCTTGGCTCCACCTGTGAAGAAGAAATAGCAACAATAATTTTTTTTTTTCTTAAAATCAGCATTTTGGCATTAAAAATTCTTTGTACTAGTAGGTTCACGAGGGGATAGTTTAATTAGAAACTATAATAAAATAGCTTAGGTTAGACTTTTGGATTTAGACTTGCATTAGAGTTTTAAATTTCTGTGCTGTAACGCTTTTCTTTAGAAGAAAAAATTAATCTATTTTCTAACATCTACTGTTAATTTTTGCTGCTGTATGCAGATCTGTGCTTTTAGCACAAGATTGTGTTTCATTTACCTCTGAACATGTAATTAGTTTTTTATTACATATCATCGTATGAAATGTCAGCAAACCCAAATATCTTCTGTAATCCTTATAAACAATTAGGGATGGGAGAGCAGGTAGAATTTTGGATCAACTGCCATTACCAAATTGCAGCCTTTCCACAATGAATTGGGTTTTACTAGTCTGGGAAGTTTGTTCATTTTTGGGAGCTTACAAATTCTCAAGGGAAGTAGATTTTTCAGTAACAAATCTTGACAGACTTAGGAAATAGAGAATTTATGAAAAGTAGACTTTACATTGTGTGTTGCGTATCCTGAGGTACCTAATTTTTTGTGTTTGGGTGGGATCCATCTTTAAAATGAATCTCCTGAAAACAAACATCTTGATTTCCTGTGTACAGTGCTCTTAGAAGCTGTTTCTCATCTGCTTTGCTGTGCCAGAATTACTGGAGGATGGCTAAGTTGGATTGAGTTTGTCCCTTGGTCTCTAAATAGCACCAGGGGCTATTGATGAGCTAGAAAAGAAATATGTAAGGGAAGGTGGTGCACATGCACTTAATATTTGAAGGCAGGAGGTAATTTATGAATGAGAATTGTGACTGGACAAGCACAAGGCAGTAAAGGTGGCTTCAGCCTTTAGGTTTGAATTTTTACTTGCTGCTTAGTGTGTTGAAGTAGTGCATAACATTAAGACTTATTGTGAAAAAATTTAGATGTTTTAATGAATATAACATAGTTTTTCTGGGCTGCCAATGAGCTTTACATGTTGATTAGCAAGGCATCTAAAGCTGGAAATTACACTTGTTGTTTGGTAAAATAAATCATAGCAGCTGTTTGAGACTGCAAAGGAGCCAGCAGCCACCATAGGAATTAAATTCTGATTGGAATGGTACTGCAGGCAGCTTACTTAGCAACTGACAGTTTGGGTGTGCAGGGTCAAAGATTAATGAAGCAGATTGTTACAGGGTAGAAAATACCTGGCTTTTAATTGAAACTCAGGTTTCTAAATGAGACATGGAATACCAGGACAGTTTGGGTGCCCACAGTGCTTTGTGCCTGTGACACTCCTGCACTCTGGTGCATACAGGGAAGTTTTACATATTGCCAATTTTCTGATAGTACAAAAGCATAATTATTCTTTCAAAGTTCACATGGCAAAAAAGACAGCAGGAAATGCCAAGCTAAGTAAGACTGGACTACTTTGTGGTTAAGGCAGATTTATTCACTATTGCTTTACATACCCTGATGAACTGGAGGGTTTGGGTGTTTAAACTGTAGGATTGAAATACTACTCAGGCCTTTTATTTGTTTACCTGTCCTCCAGAAATGAGCAAGTTGAAATGCTGTGTCTAAGATCAAGAAGAAAGAAACCAGGCAATTTAGGGTTAAATAGCATTTTCTGCTCTTGAGGAGTTCTATTAATAATTGTGGGGAAAGTGTTCCACAAAAAGTGTGTTTCAAAGGAAGAAATTCTGTAATTCTGCACAGATCAAATTTGATACCTGATAATATATGTTAATCAATTAACTGGTGTAGTTACAGATAGTGTAAGATGAGTTACTGTAAATTTAAAGGATTTACATTTAAAAGAACTTCAAATACGTTCAAGATTTAAAAAGCAAATTTGTGATGTGTGATGACCATTCAATTTACCCAGGAATGTCTTGGACTTTTTAATATGGCATCTTGAGTGCATACTCTGCCAGTTCAATGCAATTATTTTCTCAATAATTGAATTATTTTTTGATTGATTTCATCGTATCCCTGGCTTGTTTTCCCTTCTGTCAGGGCATGCCAATAATAGTAACATGTATTTACTTTTTCATTCTCCCTTTCCACATATCTTATACAAGAAAATTTTCCAAATGCCTGCTGCTGTCCTTCTGAACTGTTTTTCACATGATCTGTATTTTTTTTTGTACAAGAACAAATGCTTTTTCTCCTAGCCTAAACTTGCTGCAGATATTCTCCAATCACTCAAGCTTAGTTTCTTGATATTCTCAATTCCAGAACAGAAGAAGGAAACCCAACAAATATACTCCTCTCTTTTCTTGACTAAAGAGAATCTCAAAGATAAACAGGTGAAAAAAAAAAAACAAACCCTATCCAACCACCTACAAAGAAAACCCTGTTTTGAAAATAAGTTTTGAGCCTTTTAAAGCTTTGCTGCTGTGGCCCTGGAGCAGGTGAAGAAAATGTTAGGCTTGCTGTTTGCTCTTCAGTAGAGTGTAATCCCTCAAAGACTGTGAACCTCCCAAATTCCTTTGTGAAGAGGTGCAGTGCTGTAATCCCTTTGGCCCCACGTTGGGCACCACCTGCAGGAATCCATTCAGTTCCTGAGCCTTATGTTGGTCCAACCTGGCTTGCTCTGGCTCCAGGCCAAACGGACTCGCATGGATGAGGTGAAAGACGAGAGGCGCTCTTTGTCCCGTGGGGATGAGTGTCCCTTTATCAGCTTGGGACAGGACACTGCTGGGGGCAGCGACCACCCAGGCAGCAAAGAGAACATCCCCCACCTGCAGAGGGGTTTTCATCCCCAGGTGAGGGGGGCAGGGAGGGAGGACCAGAGCCAATGGGGTAACATTGGGGAGGGGTGAGGGGAGGGACCACCCATGGGACAGACCAGCAGGGCATACAGAAACCAGGGGGTTATGTGAGGGAGAAACCATGTGAGGGGAATATGTGACCCAATAACATTTTTTC
>JAYDZK010000274.1:29182594-29199164 GCA_034509185.1 Euphonia xanthogaster
AGCACACAGAATGAACAATTCCGGGTGCCAGCACTCTGTCACTGCTCTGAAAAGGTGACAAATGCAGAAAGTCTCTCCTGGGGTGGTCGCTCTGTTATCAGCCCCTGGCGCTGGGGCAGCTGCTGCAGCCACAAGGTGCAAACTCTCGGTTTTTGCCAGGGCCCAGTCCAGAGCAGGCTCGAGTAGGTCCAAAAAGGAAAGGAGAAACAGTCCAGGAAGAAATTTGGGCTGTTTAGCTAAACTAACTAATGAACAGAAGCAAAAAGCAAGAGCAAAGCAGGAGCAAAGCAGAAGCAAAGAGCGAGAGCAAGGCGAAAAGCCGAGCAAAAAGCCAAAGCAGCCTCTGCACTGCCCTGTCTGTGTGTCCTGCCAGCCGTGGGGGAGAGGCTGAGAAGAAATCAAAGCAAAACTTTCACTCCTCAGAGCCAGTCCTGAAGGCACAGAACATAATATCCAGCATGAACAGCACACACGAGTGGGGATACAAGCATCCTAACGTCAGTCATCCCGGGACAAACATGCAGATCTAATGAGCACTCAGGCATTCTAGGTAGCAATACTGAACAGTCAGGACTGTATTTTAGCTGTAGGATCTCATTACTTCCTGCCTGCTGTTGATGCTCAGAACTGTGCTGCTATGTAATATGAAGGTAGTTGTGTTTTTGAAATACTGAATTTCATGATCTACTGGAATAAAATTAAATTTCTATAATGTGATACAAGTTTATTAATTAATGAACAAAATAATCTCAAAGACTTAGGATATAGTCATGGTCATGTAAGTGAAAAGGCTTTATTACCCTCTCTTTGTTCATCAGTGGAGAAAAATAGAGATCCTAAAGAACTGATTTTTCTTGGCTCTTGAATACTGTGATAGCTTTTATATTCATCTTTATCTTGGTGATAGAATAGGAAGCATCCAAATGTGGTGGCTTAACTTGGATCTGACAGAATGTTAGCTAATGGAGAAAAATCCTACTAATCAGTGAAATACCTTCTGAGAGAAATTCCATTATGTGGAATGCAGAAAACTTGATGAGTAGAAATTCTTGGAAATATTCCACAGGAATAACATGAAAATGACATCTGGGCAAAAGGATGAAGCTTTTCTCTCATTTTTGTCTACAGTGAAAAGGATGCCTCATGCCAGCTTTATCTGATTTTATTATTTTGTTGTATTTTTATTTTATTTTTTATTTTTCATAGACCAAATCAGCTATCTGAATTAGTAGCATACAGGCCTGAAAGGAAGCTATTGAGTTAAAGAGCTATCCAGTTAATCCCTTTGTCTCAGGCCAAATCAGCTCCTGATGATCATGCTGAGTAAGTAGCTGGTGAGTTTTTCTGGGAAGGGCCCATCTGTCCTGCTGGCAGAGGTGCACAGCAGCTCTAGAGGGGAGAAAAGCTCTTCGGTGCTGAAGCAGGGCAAGTGCAGCGTGGTGAAGCATACGAGTGAGTCATGGTTAACCCGCACCCAGCTGCACAGGCAGGTTTTGCAGCCGGCAGTGAATTCTGACTGTTCTGCTTTTGCCAGAGTTTCATGCAGCTTTGAAGCCAGTATGGGGACTGGAGTTCTACCTTATCCCAGAAAATATGCTATTTTTGTGTTCTGTGCAGAGAAGGATCTCCACATTCTAAACTTATTCAAGAAGCATTTTCTCATCCCCTTTTAGCCCAGACAGATGGTCAGTGTGAACTTTATACTGTAGTGTTTATAAATCTTTGTACTGAACAAAGCAGTGTCACACAGTGTGTAATTGGAAAACCAGCATGTTTTCTGTTCTTTGTCTTCTTAATGTGTTCTTCGGCCTGTATAATTATGGGGATTGCTTATCTCAGCATGGGAGAGGCATTTGAGAGATACACACCAAGCATGATCTGGATGTGTCCAAAAGAGAGCAAGAGAGCTGGTGAAGGTCCTGCGAGGAAGGGCTGAGGGAGCTGGCGTGTTTAGCCTGGAGTGAAAGGTTCGGGGGGAGCCTTATGGCTCTGTACAACTTCCTGGAAGTAGATGGGTGTCAGTCTGTTCTCCCAGGTACCAGGCAAAAGGACCAGAAGAGACGGCCTCAAGCTGCCCCTGGGGAGGTTTACATTGAATTTAGGGAAAATTGCTTCAGCAAAGGAGCTGTCAGACATTGACAGTGTGCAGTAATCCGTCTGGTTTCTGAGCCTTACGTTGGTCCGAGCCGGCTTGCTCTGGACTCCAGGCCAAACGGATTTGCATGGATGAGGTGAAAGACGAGAAGCGCTCTTTGCCCCGTGGGGACGAGTGTCCCTTTTATTAGCGTGAGACAGGACACTGCTGGGGGCAGCGACCACCCAGGCAGCACAGAGAACATCCCCCACCTGCAGAGGGGTTTTCATCCCCAGGTGAGGGGAGCGGGGAAGGAGGAGCACAGCCAATGCGGTAACCTTGGGGAGGGGTGAGAGGAGGGACCACCCGAGGGACAGACCACCAGGGCATACAGAAACCAGGGGGTTATGTGAGGGAGACACCATGTGAAAGGAATATGTGACCCAGTAACGTATTTTCCAACACCCAGTGCTGACAACTAAATAACTATTTAGTGCAAAGCAACAGTGCAGTTTGGCTTGAGCACCATAAACAATTAGAAGAAAGTATCATTACAGATCTTTCACCTCCTTCCATGATTTCTGCTCAAGAGGAGCCTCCCAGGCTAGTCCTGTTCACAGGACACTGAGCTGAAGTGTTAGCAGTCAGAAAGCAGCAGAATCAGCCTTGCTGTGTCACTGTGAGCTGGCTGGAGGAAAAGTAGCACATTTGATTTGCTCTTGCTTTGGGTGCTCTGAGTTCAACGCAGGCTTCAGGTAAGATTTTCTGCCTCTGTGTATATGTCTGCACATCCTCGTGTCATCTCTGCATCAGCTACAGCACCAGCTCTGCTCTCTCAAACCAAGAACTATCAGACTGTGAATGGAGTTCAACCACTGGACTTCCTGCTGTACCTCTGTGCATTTGCAAACAATCCTTTCTCAAAAGGAATGACTAAAAAAACCCAACCAAACAAAAATTTCCAATGAAGACTTTATGCTTAATTAGGTAAATATGAAAAAAAAACCCCAGACCTAAGAAAAACAAGTTAATATAACTGAAATTGGCTACAACTTTTATTTATCTCAGTTAAATCCAGCATAAAAGCTGTTAGGGTTCCTACTTCATGGTCTGTTTGCCTCTTAATCATTCTGAAAAAATCTGTGTGTTAAAAAGAGATTTATGCACCAGCTCTGAGAAGGGATGCTCTGCAGTGTTTTTATCAGCTCAGGATGCAGCCCAAAAGGAGCTTTAGGCAGCTCTGTGAGTTTTGTCAACAGTGAGCCCCAGTGACCTGCTCAGCCCTGGTGCTGCTGGGGACAGGAGGGTGATCTGGAGACGGAGCTGGGGCTCAGAGGGAAGGACAGGCTGATGTGTGGCCCTCAAAGGCAAGAGGGGGGGGTGACATGAGAGATTGATTCAGTGCTTGAGCCATGAGCCATTCCTCAGCCTGTGCCCATCACCCTTTTGTGTAATTCAGGTGCTTACTCTTGCATTTCTTTTCACTAATGCTTCAGCAGAAAAATGGTGTGAATGTGTGCCATACATGTATAACTCATATCTGTTACTGGGGCTTTTCTTAATGAGCAAAATCCCTCTAGGATCTCACAATTTCTTAGGAATCAAATAGTAATTTGTTATTGCAGTGTGAGAGAACATGAATATCTTCCAGTTCTTTGGCACTGGCTTAATTCACAGGGGCGTGTTTCAAGAAGCTTCATAATTGAGAATCATAAATGCAAATATGGCAAGAATTAGAAGCTGGGCAGGTTAGCTACGCCTGTCATGCCCAGAGATGAGCATTTGGCATGAATATTTGATGGAGGGTTGTTTGCCAGCCTTCCAAGAGCATTAGTGCCACAGCTGTTACCAAAGGAAGCAGTTATCTATTCAGTTATCTCTGTGCTGCTGGTAATCTTTTATTCTCTAGAGAAGCATTGCTCATTAACCCTGGGTGCTATTTCTACTGTCCACTCAACAGTACCCAATACAGTCCTGGCTTTTAGGAGAGCAGGTATTTTAGCAGGATTCCTTGTTGAACAATGTTTTCTGTCTCCTGGCAGAAGCTTCTCCTGTATTGGTGGGTAAATTTGCACTGGTTTCATGTGTTAGGCAGTCCAAATACATTTCAGTGGCAGGATGTTTTCCCTTGTATAGTAGATTAAGAACAGGCTATGGATGGAGCTGGAATGGAAACACTGAGTGTCAGTTGTAATCATTATAATTGTTTTGATTCTGTTTGTTTTTTTTTTTTTTCTTGAAGTGTCAGTTTTCCGCACTATTCTCTTATTTCCAAAACATGTAGAATTACAAAAAAATCCCAGTATTTCTTGTGATTTCACAAATATTTTCTGAGTTTGCATTTGTTTCCGAAGTGGGCTGGCACCCCAGCTGCAAGAAGGTTTTTGCTTGTTTGAGGAATTTGAAAATGTTGGATAAACATGGACCCTGAGCTGTGCTGTGCTTCTCTTTAAGCAGCATGAGCTAGCCCTTCTGGAACAGGAGCAGTCCTCTGCTTCCTGCTCCTCACTCTGTAGCCTCCAGGGCTTTTTATGCCTGCTGGGTTGGGCTGTGTTGTCCTGGTGCTGCTGTACCCCCTCAGCAGGGACCCAAAAACCCACCTGAGTCCTTGCATAGGAGTCAACAGATTTGTTTATTTTATTTTCTCCTGGCTCTCAAATTTTAGCATCTTTAAAAGGAAAGAACTTTAACTGATCGTGGTTGAGAAAAGGAAAACCAGGACTCCCAGGACTGCTTGAAGCAGAGGGCAAAATGCAGGGAAACACTCAAATAATCCCTGGAATTGCCAGTCCTGCTAGAAGTAGTCAGGGACAGCCAGGAGCCTGTTCTGGTGCACTCCAATGGCCTTTTTTTCCCAGAAGGTCACATGGGAGGAAAGGGCAGCTAGGCACTGGAGCTGCCTTTCAGGCCAGGCTGAGGTGAAGGGGAGCTGAGCAGAGGCAGGATCTGCTCTCTGCAGCTCCAGGTGCTGTGTGGCTCCTCTGCCTGGCACAGGGAGCTGCAGCTCTGTGCCTGGCTGGCCCCAAAGCCAGCTTCTGGGAAGCCTGTCCTGCTCCAAGGTTCTCAGGGAAAAGCTGCAGTGCCAAGCAGCCTGCATCTTGATTTGAGTGCTGGCAGCATCTGTAATGCTCTAGCAAGTGTTTTAGAAAATTCTTCCTTCAATATTTTGTTCCACGGGGTCTCTTTAGTGCAAAATATTCCTTCCATGTGAGCTAGCTTGTGCCTTGGACTTGTGTTTTATGGCTAATGCTATAACAGACAGCCACCTATCATTATTCATCTATTTTATTTAATTATTGATCCTTTCAACTTTACTAGACTTAATTAGAATTTGCTGTATTGAACGAAACAAAAAAAAATTAAATTTGTTGAATTAGTAAATAACAGAGAATTAGAGGTAGTTTAGTGCTTTAATTAACACAGCTTTATCCCAGCACACTAGTTAATGAAAGGCAAGCACTGGGCCATCTGGTACAGTTTCAGGAAATGTGGAAACAGAACTGCCTTATTTTGTACTTTCCTCTCATTTGTTTTTTTGCATTTTGATGAGCCCACTGCTTCTTCTCTTCCAGATGATTATTCACTTCCACTGTGAAGTCCCTTAAACACTAACAGAACCTTTTAGGATAAAATGCCTTTTCTAGGGGGGAGGTGATTTTTAGGCCCTTTTCCATTCCCCAGCTCTGTTCAATATTCTGCAGGCTGAGTGGCACACAGCTGTGCTCCATCCACCAGGCCTGTAGCCATCACTCCCAGGCCATCTCATTAACAGCTGCACCTCTTTGCTCACTGGTGGGCAAACTTCATTTGCTCAGTCCAGTCACAGTTACAAGGTGCCAGGGGACAGGCAGCTGTAGAATCTTGTTTTTTCTAAAACCAGAACGTCTATCTTGAAAGTAAGGATTTCCAAATTGCCAAAGACTCTGAATAATCTCAGTCTTTCAATGAGCTTGCATTATTCTGCATTCTGTATTCTCCTAGTTACAAAGTTCATTTAAAAAAGTGGCTTTTGTGCAATCTTTAGAGAAAAATAGATTAATGATGAAAATGAAGTTTGAAAGTTATTTTAAAATAACATAGGGTAAATATTTTGATGTTGAAATGGATGTCTGGGGAATTGAGGTTTCTGAATTATGAATGTTTGAAATTTTCACTTAAGTAATTCAGAATGTCAGTAAAAATGTGCTTGCACTGTCTGCCAAGAATTAATCAGTGATATTTGAATTAAAGCAAAAAAAAAAAAAGAGAGAAAAAATCCCAAATAAAAACCCAACCAAAATAACAGCAAACAAACAGAACAGAAGTGTTTCTGATCCTGCATTTTACTGAAAAAATGAAAACATATGTTCTCCTGAAGGATTCACTTTTCCCACTAAGTATTTCTTAAAAACCATGACTCTTGTGTTATCTACTTTATCTACTGATAAAGGTCATTCTTTATCATTTGTCAGCATTAGGATGGGAGTAGAAAGGAAAGGTAGTAACAGAACTAATATTTGGTTTTGGTGCTTTGCAATAATTTGTTTTGGCCATCAAGAGCTTCTCATTTGTATCAATATACTGCTTTTATCAATATATTCTTGAGAGTATTCAAATGCCCGGGCATCTTCTTGAATATCTGAGCAGAGGAAGAATTAGGATGAATGTTCTGAAGTAAATAACTTCAATTATGGTGTGAGGCTGTTCAGAAAGACTGGATTCTAAGCAGTCAGTGACTGTGTCACCACTGTGGCTTGGGAATCCGAATACAACCTTCCAATTGTGGCTGGCAGCAATTCCAGCTTGGTTGTTTCACCTGGGGGAGGCCTTTGGCTCTGCTGCTTGCTTGGTGACGTTCACACAACATTGGAATCATTTAGGTTGGAAAGGACCTTTATGATCCTCAAGCTCAACCACTAAGCTGACTCTGCTGAGTCCACCACTAAACCATGTTTGGGTGCCACTCTACACATCTTCTAAATACCTCCAGACACGGTGGCTCAGTTTCTTCCTCCTCATCAGATTTGCACTCCAGACCCTTCATCAGCTCTGCTGCTCTTCTCTGGACTCACTCCAGCACCTCAGGGTCTTTGTGAAGAGCCCAGAGCTGGGCACAGCACACAAGATGCAGCCTGGAGTACTCAATGATTCCATTGTCCAGATCACTGACCAAGATATTAAACATTGGGGCAGAAGATATGACAGCTGTTTTGTTCAATGTGATTAGGTTTTTGACACTAAAATATGAATTAATAATGCAGGTCTTGCTGGAAAAGAAGGGAGTTGCCTTTGGTTGGGTTTATTCCAATTAATACAAAAGTGAGGACTAGACGTGGGAGGAGAAGCTTAACAGTAGAAAGATTCTTGAAAAACTCACAGTTGCCATTGGTCTGATGGGAGGGCTGTATCTCTCCTCTCACAAATTTATTAGAGATTTGGAAAAGATGGAAGTCAGGAAAGAATTTGAAGGGTGGGACTGTCCACTGTGAAAAGACAATTGAACGTTAGCAGGAGCTTGTTAGAGTCAGATTTCCAACTTGTGATCAAGAACACATTATTTCCTAACTTAAACACTGGTGGTTTTTTCACTTAAAATTCAGATTGGGAAGTGGCTTTATTAAAGCCTAAATATAGCTTTAAAACCATTGCCTGCTTGGTGGGAGTGAAACAGAAGTTATTTTCCTTTTGAATCAGTTCTAATTATATTTTCCCTTGAAAACCTTTGCCATTGAGTTGATTCTGCATTGCCATTGAGTTGATTCTGCAATTAAACAGTGCAGCTGAAAAAAATGTCTGTTTTCTACTCCAGAAATCATTAACTAAAAAAAGTTTGGTTTTTTTTTTAATTTATTTTAAAGCTGCTAATCATGTCGACATTGTTTGCCACAGGCTGTGTCTTTCTTGCATGTTGCATAACACTGCTTCAGACATCGGAGTGGGTGAGATCTGCAGGAGCAGCTTTTCATCCAGAAACACTGCCTGTTGCAGTCCAGTTCTTATTTGTCTTGATTCCCTCTTCTTTTATAGCACTTATAGCCCTGTCCTGAATAGCTGTTGGTGTTTGGGGCTCATCAGACCCCCCTGGACTGAATGTTTGATGAGTTTAACTTGGTACACATCCACTCTTTACATCCCGTGAGGATGGGAGGGTGAGCAGAAGCACAGTGAGAGGCGGCAGCTGGCAGACTCACTTCTGACCTGGGCTTAAATGCAAACAGGCTCAAGTTAGGAACACTGTTCCATGAGTCTGGCTTGTGCATCTGACCCCAGTGGGACGTGTGAAGTAGAGAACTTAAATCTTAAAAAATGAGTGTCATGTCAGAACGGAGTCCTCAGCCCCGAGCGTCTTTCTGCAGCTCTGCTCCCCCTGTGCAGACACAGGCCCTGCCAGCAGAGCAGGAAAAGGAGACTGCACTTGGCTCAGCAGAGGCTGTAGGAGTCACTCTGAATGGTTTTGCATAAAGCACAGTCTGCTGCAGAGCACTCTGTTCACTCTCAGCAATCTGGTGTGCTGGGGACCATTCCTCTCCTCTCACTGAAGGCAGAGTAATACTCCACGGAGCTCTAAAATGTGCACAGTCTCTTACCCATGAATGGTAAGATCTTTGGGATCAGTGCATTCAGTTCTTCCCAGAAGCCACATAATTTTCCTTGATAATCACTGTTTAACTGCTATGCTTCCCTACACAAATTTAATTTCAATTTTTCCCCCCACAGTTGTAGTAATTTTCAATGTGTGACTGTAATTAGCTAAAATACTAACTGTGAATTGAGCTTGACATCATTCTTTCAGCACCATTTTAATGAAGAATTAAATATTCTTCACCCTTTCTGAAGTCTAAGTTTAGTGCTGCAGCTAACCATCAATCAAAGGATTGTGTCTGCTTTCCATCACCTTTCCAGTCATATTCTGCCAGGCTTCTCTCACCATTTCAGTATCCAGGAGTATCCACTAACTGATGCAGCTCACATCTGTTGTGTCTGGCTTCTTCCTCCTCCTATTCCCAAGGTGATAATTGCATCACCTTTGTAATATTTTATTTGGTTGCCCTTTTTTATTATTATTTTTATGTATATGTTCCTCTTAAAGCAAATGAAAAATGCATCATTGGGAAGTCTTTTCTTTAGCAGATGAACCCACACTGTGGCCAAGAAAAGAAGGGAATAGCAGGGAACCTTGCTGCCCACAGGACTAGGGACACTCAGTCAGTAGAGGGGGACAACCTGCAGTTAATTTAGAGCACCAGGAGATTATTCCATGCATAAACAGCACTTCAGCAGTCAGCCTGAGCTGTGAGCAAAAAATAAGTGTGCTGTAATTAATGTATTTTGAATCAGCTTTGGAGAGGTGTCTCACTCTGGTAGGGATGTGGCTTAGGCAGCTGTGGTAACCACGTGGTCAGACAATGTGAGGATCTTCCTTTTTCCAGTTGAAAAACCCCAGAATTTTCCATAATTTCTGTCTTCTAGTGTGGTATTTTAATTTCCTTACTACTTATTGGTAATTTTCTTTTGTATTCCCAACAGAGGTGTAATCTGATAGGTGAAATCTGTAAATTGATACACTTGTCTCTGATATCCAATGTCATTTTGTTGTGAATCTGTATTTCTAACCATGGGATAAAAGGTGTGCTCTGATTATGATGAATAATATCACAAAGATTAACACTTTTATTCACATTAGGAGCTTCTGCAGGTGCAGTGCATTGCTCCCTGCTGGGGTTATTTGGCTTGCAGTGCTGTTGGAATGAGGGGGATTATCAGCTAAGAGGCAGAAGTTCTACAATGTCAGTATTGTGTTGTATTTTAAAATATTATTCTTCAGAAAGTCTGTCTGAGGAGAAGCAGCTGAACTTTGGAGAGTTGCAAGGTCTGATAATTGTGTATAGTTCTGATGAAGTATTACTGCAAGCCATTATATTGTAATATCTGTGTAGGACAAACCAGACACAAGTATTTCCTAGGGAGGTGTGAATCCAAATGGAAAGCTTTGGTTTTTTTGTTTTATTTTTTTTTAAACAAGTTACCAACCCCCCCCAAAACAAACCAAAAATAAAAGCCCAACAAAACACTGAAAACTGAAGGGGTTTTTGTGTGCTAAAGCTGTGCTGTTCCACAATGGTAATGGATTATCTTCAGCTACAGTTTTTGATTTTGTGGATATTTGAAAAGGGAAAAAAAAAAGTGAAAAAAAAATTGTAAGCATGAAGTAGAAGACATTTTTGTTTGCTAAGGCAGAGTGTTTTAATCTCAGTGTTGGGTTTCTTTCTATTAATCTTGCGTGGCCATGGTACTATAACTTTACCCTGGCATTTGCTGACACAGAGTTTTCTATTGCAGAATACACCCAGTTTCCCTTTTCTCAGTTTTATGTTTCCTCTGAGATCCTATCTGACTACACTCAGGGAAATTAAAGTAGATTTGGGAAGGTACCTGTGACCTATGTTTGATTATTAAGTATTAAAATGGAAAAAAAAAAATTGGAAAATTCTGGTTTATTTGCAGCAGTTTTTCCCTACATCTTGCAGAGCTGAAGCTTCCATCATAATGTCTGGCTGCATGGAAATATATTCTAAAGGAGGTTTGTGCCTCAGCCAATACCCTGCCACACTTTTTCCACGTTTACTGTGGGTTTTTTTAGTTTATAAATATTTGCACATGCACACATCAGAGTGCAGACTAAGAATTTTGTGATTATTGTGGTTAGCAATAATTAGCTTTTTTTTTGGTAGCAATTTTTCATCTATATGTTTGGTTTGCAGAAATGAATGTTTTAAAAGAGTGAATAGAAATATTCAGAGACTTCTTTTTTATTTCTGGCTGTGTTTATCTGAGCAATTTTTCATTGGTTGGGTGGGGGTTTTCTGGCTAGTTTTTTTAGTTCAATTTTGTGGTTGTTGTTTGTTGGTTTTATGATATTTGTTTGCTTTCTAATGAAGAATTCTTGTAGCTGAATCTCATGGACATTCTTAAACAACACCGAGCATAATGGACATTAATTGGTGCAGTAATTGGCTTTGCCTTTTTCTTTGACAATATTATTTCTATCTAAGAATGATTTTCATTCCTTGTTAATGAAAAAGACATTTATATTGATCTCTCTTCAAGGAAACAACCTCTTGGCCAAACAATACTGTGTGATACAGGCCTACTCCCAGATCCTCAAAGAATTTTTTTTTTTTATGAGATGGTGAGGATTAAATGGAACCAGAGAAAGTCTGGAAGGGAAATTCTGTACCCACGTAAGGGAAACTATTCTAGGGATGGGCTGTTGGTGCTTGACACTGATAACTGGTTTCTCCCACTCTGCTAAGTCAAACCTGCACCCAGAGCAGCTGGTATCCTCCAGGTCCTGATGTCCTGACCAATTTCATGACACCTTGATACTTTCCTGTTAGTAAGGAGTAGTTTCAATATATTTCAACTTCTTTATATTTTTCTCCATCTTCCTTGTGGCTGCACCTCCTAGCAAGGCTGGCTCCAGGGAGTAATTAATACCCTTTGTGTCTTTTCCTGTCCTGCCCAGAGAGTCACTCCTTCTGTGTGGGCTTTCCACAGTGATTCTTTGTGCTCCCCTGCTGGAGCAGGCACTTTAATTTTAGCAGGAAAAAAAAAAAAAACAAGGACAGTTTTCCATGTGTTTCAAAGGAAATGTTGGGACAAGTTAGCCATTTTTAAGAAGCATGTCAATACTTGAGGATCTTCACTTTAAATATTCACTGAGTTGGGGGTTGTTTGTCTTTGTATTGTAATTCCTACATTGAGTTTCTATGGTTTAGCACCCTGATTTCATTTGTTGTCACAACTTTACTTTCCTGATTTGAACTTGGTTATACTGTTTTGCAAAAATGGAAGACCAAGTCCTGTTTTTCAGGCTTTTAAACTGTTTTCCATGACTGATTGTACCATCTTTGTTAACATCCTAGATCTTGTAAACAAGATCTCTTTTGCAGTTGTAAAGAATTGAATGCACATTCAACTTGAAGTAAATGTCCACAGCAGTTTTTAGTGTTGCCATGTATGCTTAGAGAACCAGCCAATCCTTCAGGTTTTTATTCAATAACTGCAGGTTCTTATTTTATGTCTTTTTCTTATGGGGTTTTTTGATTATTTTCATGATGGAGCTTTGAAGGAGTTCTGAAATCAAAACAGAACTGCTTGAGCAAAGCTGTTTACTAAAGCATTGTGTATATTTATCCAGTTAGTGTTTACTTTGAGTTGGGAAATTAGATGGGGAAGATAAACAGGAGATGTTAGCAAATCCTGTGCTCTTACAGTCTTGTTTGTAGATTACTGTAAATTGTGAAGCCAGGTATTATTTCTCATGTCTGATGGTATATCTACCACCACTCATTATAGAGAGTTAAGTCTTTAACATATTCATTGAAGTTTCCACAGAAATTTTTTATGGAGTACAGAATTAAAACAAAATTTTGGAATGTTAGTCTAATCAACATTTAAAAGGTTTGCCAGTGTTAATAGTGGAGCATCAAAATGTCCTTGAGTGATGGTTAATAGACCTATTTTGGGGGGATATAGTAAAAAAAAGAAAAAATATACATGTCAAGGGTATAA
This sequence comes from Euphonia xanthogaster, assembly GCA_034509185.1. Taxonomy (NCBI): domain Eukaryota; kingdom Metazoa; phylum Chordata; class Aves; order Passeriformes; family Fringillidae; genus Euphonia; species Euphonia xanthogaster. The sequence continues at coordinate 29,195,223 of JAYDZK010000274.1, forward strand.
CTGCTTTCAACTACTGCTAAGTTTATTAATTTATTGGAGGACAAACAAACTCAAAGAAATATTTGTAAGCTCTGTGTGAAAACAGACAGCTCTACTTTAGCCCTCCTTAGTAATGGCCATTAGGTTTCTTCCCTATACTTCTAATCTTGCCATTCAAGCAACATGGTGGATGGAGCTTCTAACTCTTGGTAATTGGGCCATTCATTTCGAACAGAAGCTATCCTGGAAAAGAATTCCAGTTCAAACAGAATAACAACAGCAGCTTGACTCTGATTATCAAGAACTCCTATCATATTTCCTGGGTAGTTGGTAATTAAAGAAAGCTTGTAGTCACTACAAACAGTGCTGGATTCTTTTGACATCTATTTTACCCCAGCTGGATCAGTCTTCATTTCTTCACTAGTGAGATACTCCTAAACAAGAAGAAATCAGAAAGAAATGGTGTAGAACACAACCTTATTGGCTATATCTAGTCCTAGGTTGCCCAAGTCTTTTAAACAATTTCCCCTATCCAAAGGACAAAATAGATCAATAACTAAATGAGATGTGAAGCACCTGAACTCATTCAGACTGTGTTTGACCCTTTCCATTTCTCAAAAATTCTGTCCTGACATCCCTTCCTCACCCCCAGTCCCACCAAAGCTATGAAATACATGTAGCAGGACTAGGTAAAACAAGGAGTCCTAAAAGTGCACTGCAGTTTCTCCACGTACATTTTGGAGTGCAGGAAAATAACACCACTGCTGTTGTAAGCTAGGTTGGGCTTTATTTTTATTTATTTATTTATTTAAATTCACTTTATTCACTGAAAGTGAATGGTGGATCTCAGCAACCCAGCAGAATTCTCTGCCCTCGTGGGGCTCAGGCTCCTCTTCTGGGGAGGCAGCTCCTGGCCAGGGCACTTGGCTCTGGAGTCCTGGCACGACAGCCCAGGCTGGAGGGTGAGAACTGCTGGCAGGTGAAGGGGGAGCAAACACGGCCCCTGTGGAGCACAGGGACCCTCCTGGGAAGTGGGTGTGGACAGGGCACCAGCACTGCAGAAGGGTTCAAGCTGCCTGGTCCTCATCCTGCTGAAATCTGCCCTTCCACTTGTAAGCCTTGCTCAGCCAGTCTTGCTCCCTTCCTGGCTGTGTGTTCCGTAGGGCACACTGTGATCCTCAGAAAAATGGGCTCACAATGGTAAGCCTTAAATGTTTTCTTAGGTGTTTAAAATCAAATACAAATGTTTTCCTTTTTTTAATTTTTTTCATTTTTTAATGGAAATTGGTAGCTACATTGTTTAATATTCAAAAACTGAAAGTGTGGAAGACCATCTTCCTGAAGTATGGTTGGGGTTTTTTTGGAACTGTCTTTCTTACTTTTTTAGTTACTCTGAAGTGTTTGTCAAAATTATCTGGTAGACAGAAATCCTTGAGATTTTGAAGAGTTCCTCCGAGGCTTATTTGCCAAAGTTGAAGAGAGTTTAATTTCTTGCTTGTGTAACCATCCTGATAAAAATATAAATTTTCATTTAGAGTCATAAAATAGCTTTAGACAAGGGAAGCCAAAAACTGAAGTGCTGTAACCTGAAATGTAAAAATAATTTCACATATAGTCTCAAGAAGTTTCATTATTTGCTTCATGGTTTTTCTTCAGTGTTATATGGTCCTGCATAGAGATATGGCCAAACCCTTTCTGTTTGATGAACTTCTCAGCTGAATGTCCTTCAATATTTCAAAATTCTAAACCACCTTTGCTGGAGAAACACTTAAGGCAAATGTGTTTTTATTTTCCAATCATTTCCTTACCAGTCTGGATGTTTTTCTGGGGGGAGTCTCTCTGCTGGTTTTTTTAATATCTGCTCATTCCCAAAGTCATCCAGCTTCAAGGAGATTAATATAATTACTCATGCTTGATCTCTTGCAAGTGCCTGCTTCTCATGCTGCTTCCTGTTGATCAAAGACTGGGTCTTGGAAGGTTATTTCCTCTTTCATTTCATGGGTACTCCAGTGCAAACTGGTTTTCTTTAATTTGAGAGGGTGGTGATGCCATGGTTTCTGAAAAATGCTTTTTTACAGCTGGCAGTGCTTGAGGCTGACTCGATGCAAACCTGACCCTCTCCTGGAGAGCTGCAGGATTTGCTCCCTGCTTTGGCAATAATCACGTTGCCAGGTCAGAACATTTGATGGCTGTGGCAGAAGTGGGGATCTGAAGGATTTAATATTTTAGGGAGGCAGCTCCCTAAGCAGGGCTGTTGTCAAGCCTGGTGCATAATTTCTGAAGTGGCACAAAGGTTTTTTTCCCTTGCAGTACAATTCTGGACTATTTACATGATGTGAAGTATTTATTATCCAAAACTGTTTATTGTAGCTATGCAATTAAGTCACTATGGCTCATGAATTGGTTCTTGCTGATTTTAATAGAAGGAATTTCAAGATGGGGTTACCTGCTGTTTTATTCTCCATTGACAGGCCTAAATTAACCTCCAAAATCAGATTTCTGCTGGCTACAACCACAGCTGCAAATTTATAGGGCAGTTTCAGTAAATATTTTGTAATATTTGCTGAAAATCCACAACTTCAGCAAGCATTTCTGCTAGTAATTAATTTACTAGAACCTGCCAAAAGCAAACACAAAAGGGATGCACAATTGAAGCGAAAGCAAACGTGCTTTAAAATTCAAATAAAAATTCACAGATAAGATTTTGCAGCATTGGTTCAATTCAGTGGCATTTCCTTGGGGGCTGCTGTCTTCTCCTGTTGCCTCAGCTGATGGAAGCATCATTTGTGTTTGCAATGGTCAATAACAGCCAGTGCTGTTTCACCTCTGCTTAAGGTGAAGCAGACTTCTGATCTAGCTTTGACTCAGCCAAAATATTTCCCTGGTCTTCAGTAATCACCTACAGCAGTCAGAGAACATAAAAACACATCTGAGAATCACTACAAAAACAGTAAAAGAATTTGCTAATATAAAATCATTTCTGCCAGCAGAGAGACTTGAACTAGGACAACTTTGATCTTAGAATAAATTAGGTCTCAATTTGCTTAGATCTTTTGCAGATAGTACGAGAGCAAGGAATATGCACCTTCATCTTGATTTTCATTACCTTTTAAATTTTTTGAGGCATATTGAAACTGATTCTTTCCTTTCTGTTATCCCACATTACAGGTGGCATTTCACTGAAGGGCTCTTTCATCTGTCACTTAGCCCACATGCATCATAGTTTATCCTTCACTGATTCATTCTGCAGTTGTATTCTTGAAAATAACTTAAAATTAGGACAACTACTTGCTGTATTTGAGGTTTTACTGATATTTGGGGTTTTAAAGGTTAAAAAAACCAGCTATAGAAATTGCAATTCTGCTTGATAAACAAAGCTTTGTGTGTTAAATTACTGTGTCTAGTGAACCTTTGGTAGCTGATTTCTAGGAAGAGATTCCGTATGAATTCTTTCCCTGGCTTCCATTCTCTTTTTATTGTCTCTTGTGCTGAGTGATTTGTTTTGATGATTATAGATACTTTGTATTGCTTAGACTACAGCTTTATTTTACATGCAAATATTATCTGATTCTGTGTCTTCATTAAACTTTAATAAGGCTTTACAAACACAGTGCATAAAAGACAATATTGAATCAACAAAGCCTGTATAATGATGATTGAAATACAGAATTCAGGAAGAGTGATGGTGAAAGTAGCTCAAGTACTGGCAGCACTGGTAAGCATGCAGAGCCTTTAAGTTTATTTTTAAGTTCTAATAGCTACAAAGTATGAAGTGAAAGTCTGGAAGCAAAAAAAAAAAAAGTGAGAAGATGAGAATGCTACTTTTTCTGTCAGTGGCATACTTGAAAGTAAATGCTAATGATATTCACTTATAGGTAGTGCATGTCATTTCTTTTAGTGTTTTTAAGATGATAAAATAATCATAAAAAGATACTCAGCTTGTGGGTTATGGCATGTGATGAA
>JAYDZK010000274.1:29199264-29215511 GCA_034509185.1 Euphonia xanthogaster
GATGATGGAATTTGCTCAGCCCTGCAGGGACACTCCCTGGCCATGGACAGCAGAGATCTCCTGGAGGGAGGATGGGTTTGTGGAAGAGATGAAGAAAACTGCCCCATGGACAGAAGGTAACTGCCCCACCTCTGACAGAGGGCAATGGAACACACACCCCCAGCCACACCTGGCAACCTAGGACAAGCTGGGAAAGATGTGCTTTCCTGGCTGGGATGTCCTGGATAAGCACACCAAGGAAATCAGCATGGAGAGGTCAAACCCTGGGCTCTGTTGGTGCTTGCTGCAGGGGGAGGTGGCCAGCAGCTGAGTCTGGAAGGGTCCCCAGGCAGCTGGGGAGGGGAAAGCAAAGCAGCCCTGCTGGGAAGGGCCCTCAGTGAGCTGCCAGGTGTGATGCTGGGCAGCAGGGGAAGGGAGCAGCCAGCCCTGGGAGCCTGGGAAGCTGGGTAGAGGGAATGCTGGCTGTCTGATGGCAGCTGGCTCTGATAACACATCCCAGCTGTGGCAGGAGGAGAGGGATCAGTGGGGTGCAGAGTTGCCAGGCTGCCAGCTTTGCAAGGATGAGAGCATCACCTGTGCAGCAGGAGTGCCACAGCATGGGAGTGTGACAGTGGATGTACTGCAAAGAGCAAGAAGCTCCGTGGGGGCCCTGCTTGCCCAGCATTTCTGCCCACTCAGATGGGGACAGATCAAAGTCAAAGTAGCCAGGAATGGACTGCAAGCTCTTGGTCAGGAGCATCCCACTGATCAGGGAATGTGAAGTGAAATCTGAAGTTGTGCACTGAGCACACTTGATCGTAGCACACACATGTGCAGTCAATGTTTCACCTAAATGAGGTATAAAGATAACAATTTTGGACTGAACTGTAGTGTCAGGACCTTAGAGGGGGAAAAAAAAAGCCATTCTGAATTTTGTCTTTAGTCACACACAAGGTCTGCTTCAAGGTGAATTAAAGACCCATCCATAGAAGTGTTCCTCATTATAATTGTTTTATGTTGCACTGAGTTGTTTTATGTAGCAAGCTTAATAAATCCAGTAGACAAATACTTAATGTGAAGAAGCAGATATATATATATATTTATATATATGCACCTATATATATAAATTTTAAAAAGTATAATTTAAAATTACATATTTCCAATTAGTAAAATAATTGGTGTGAAAAGTAAGAGGCCTACAAAAGGTTCTCCAGTTTTGGAAAGTGTTTTATTAGAAGCACAGGTAAACCACCACACTTATAGGAAGAAAAAAAAGGGGAAAAAAAGAAAAAGTAAAAGGCAAAGCAAACTCAGGAAAGCCATCAAAGGGCCCCAGCTCCTGGGAGCATGACTGCAAGGAGGCTATCACAGGGCAAGGCTTAAAAAATGCCTTTAAAAGTACAAAGCTTGTCCAAATGAGAACTAGAAAGGCCAGAAATCATGACAGGTCAAACGGAGACAGGAAATAGAGAATTAAAAACTTGCAAGGGGGGCTCAAGCTTGTAGGCAAAGGTGCTTAAGTCAAAAGCTGGGAGTCAGGTAGGGCATAAGTGGGACCACTTAATGACCAAACTGTAAGGAAGGACTCTGGAATTAGCAAGCCATTAGAGAGGGGTTCAGTTAATTCCTTTTGTTGCTGTCTGAGGACATCAGAGGTGTTTGTGCAGCTGAGCCACGCTTTCTAGTAACCAGGGTGGAGGTCAGATGGATTCAAGGGGTTTGTGTAAATATACAGCAAGTATATTCACCAAACAAACAGATGTATTGGCTGTCAGTGACTCCCCAGGTCAGGTGGCACATTGACCTGAGAGAAACTCCAGTGGGGAATGGCAGGGTGGCTGCCAAGGCTGCCAGCTGACTGCTGCAGCCACAGGGCTGGCAGGGAGCACTGCAATGCCCTGCCACCCTCAGCACAGGGGCTCTCTGGGGAGCTGAGCTTGGTTTCTGAAGCTGGGAGGGAGACAGGGTCTGGCACAAGATGATTTCTAGTGGAGGAGGTCACGTTATTATTTAAACCAAACTCTAAACAAAGCTCCCAACCTGTGGACAGGCTGGGGCAGCTGGTGGGAATCTTTGCTGGGCTGCACGTGCACACAGTGGGTCAAGCAGGGTGGACAAGCCTTTATTTTGTCCAGCCACAAATCCTTTTTATTTGTAATTGTGTGTCCTCTTTCCTCTTCCTTCGGTGGCTTGGGGGGGATTTTTTTTTTTATTTTTAAATTTTTGGCAAGGAGATTAAGCAAGACCACAAAGTCAAATATTACTGTGTGAACACACTTTATTTCCTATTTGAAAGTCAAAGTTGTGTATGAAATGTTCATGCTCCAGTGATAGTGTCCTGCTGGTGGAACAGAATCCAAATATTAGGCACCTGCTTGCATAAAATAAAAGAGCTACCAAAAAAATTGCCTCAGGGATGGCTCACTGCTGAAATTTCCTACTGCCCAAGCAATTCCAGTCAATAGAATCAGCTCTGAGGATTGACTGCCTGCATGTTTGTATAAAATAAACACTCCATAGAGCAGGCAAATCAGGGAAGAGGTCAAAGCATGAGTGGTGTGAAGTCAAAACCAGTAAGGAGAGATGAAAAAACTCAAGCTGTGCTGTGAAATGATCCTTTTCTCGGAGGTCTTCTCTACTTGACAAAAACCCACTTGTTGATATGCATTATCTGAGTCCAGTTGTTTGGGGTTTTTTCATACTGAAATGGCATTCAGCCCCCTTTGAGGGTCTTCAAAGCTGTTCTTCTGGGCTGTGTCCAAGGCTTGCAGTGCACGGTCGTCCTGTGGAACTGAAGAGTTTCAAATCTCTACAAATCTGCATCCACTTTTCCCATGTTGACTGAATGCACCCACAAAGGTACATGATTTCCTGCATCTGAAGATAAACAGGTTTGATACAAATGGCTTGAGAACTGCATCCCACTCCAATACAACTTTGGTAGTTTAACCCTATTATAACTTTGAAGAACTTAAATCATTCTTTTTGACCTTCTTTTGCTCAAGGCCCTGTCCCTCTGTTCCCCAGCCCATCAATTTCACATGGGTACTACTGCCTTTCTTATTTTTATTTTTTTGTTCACATTCCATTTTCCCTGAGAGCAGAGCACTGTCCTTTTCCTCCTGCAGCAAGCTACAAAGATAGACTGTCTCCAAGCCTTTGGCTGATTTGCCCTGTAAGTTGTTTCCATCCAATCCTTTCATGGTAACAGAGGGAACAATTTTGTGTTTAACACTGTGAGGGGCTTTTCCAGGCCAGCAGCCAGTCTTGGCACCGTGTTGTTGATAAATGTGATCTACTTGAAGGGGCCACTTCCCAGGAGGTGTCCAAAGGAGCTGCTGCAGTGGCACCCATCAGGGCCTGGCTTTGCATGGGAGTGAGCAGGGCATCATTGCAGAGCTTGCAATCCCCTCCTCCTCTTTTGGAGCTTCCCGTTTTTATTGTGTCTTCATTTCACAGCAAGACACATCTCAGCCCTGACCTTCGTCTGCAGAGTGAGTGAGAAAGAGGCTTTCAGCACACCAGAGCAATTTTTCCCTTGCAAAAGCTGCCTTTTGATGGCAATAGCTAAAGGCTTGGCATCAAATTTCTCTGTCCATTCATACTGCGTGGTGAAATGACACTTTGGGCCATCCTTGCCTGGAAAGACAAGACACTCTGATTGTCCTGTGCTGTATCCACCTGGAAAGGGTGTTCCTTGTGAAAAACCTGCCATCAATGTCAGAGCAACAACCTGCTCATGCAGAGGTGATTGAAGCACTCAAGTATTAGTGAGAACACACGTATGTCAAATAGGATTTGCAATAAAACAAGAATTTTAGAAGCTTGCAGTTCTATCAGTTATGTTGCACTTTCTTTATATAAATACAAAAAAACAAGTGATAGTAGGAAAATTAGGCAATGTGGTTTCATGCCTTCATTTTGGCTTTTGGTTTCATGCCTTCATTTGGATTGTGTTCATTTGCTACTGATCAAAAGCTCTGGGCGCATTACTTCTGCGGCCATTGGCTGGGTTTTAGCTTGTTTTGTGCATTTGATAGTCATTTACTTTTTTAAAAATGACTCAAACCTTCCCCACCTTAGCTGTATCCCTGTCCAGGTTTTATACAATGTAGAAATGTATCTTGTGAACATCCCTGACCTCTCATCTCTAGAAGTTTGATTTATCAGGAAAACTGACAGTATCTTCAGAGTAGTCTCAGAAGTACCTGTATGTCAGGGGAATTATAGAGTTTAAAAATCTACAGTGTATTTTAGGAGGTTTCTGAGCTATCCAAGTCTTGGAATATATAAAATATATAGAGAGAGTGTGAGAGGGAGGCAGATTTTTTTTTTTTTTTTGTGGCTCTTCCATTAGCTGTGTGACTGTATCACTTTTCTCTTTTCTTTTAGATAAGGAAGTGATTTCACTCGTTCTTAAACCCTTTTGAGATACACTGGTTTAGCAAAACCTGTATTCCCTCAGAAATAGCTGAAGTCTGTATTAACTGAACAACTGAAGAGACTCTAAGTTTTGTATTTGATAATTTGCAACCATGAACTTGATTGGGATCCCACGCAATACACTCAGACTGTTGGTGGAGCATGTTTGTCTTGGAGCTGTAAATGGAACCACGTGCCACCTCTCCTCTGAGCTGTAAAACTCTGCCATTTGTTGTGACATTAATGTCAGAGTGTAGCCCCAACTTTCATTGCATCTGAGAATCCTGAGTGCTGATTATCTCCCCACAACTTGCTGGCTTGCTGAACCATTTATCTTGCTGCTGGTTGAGAAAAAGGATGGGATTTTAAACAATGGCAAAGATACATCTGCCTGAAAGAATGAAAAGAAAAAGATGTTTTGAGTGAGAAATGTGTCTGAGAAGAGAGGAAGGAGCCTCACATCAGGCTTGATTAAACTGAGGCTGGCATGATCCTGTTCATAGGTTGGTGTTATCTGCACTCCTGAGAAGAAAATTCTGTAATAGGCTTTGTAGAACATACTTTAAGGGGTTAAATGTGAAGCACAGGCTGTCTGAAAGAAGGTGAGCAGTAAAGGTGCATAAACACCAGGGAGGGCCCTGGGAGCAGCAGTGAAGCTCCATATCCAAGGGAGCTGTGGATGCAGAGTCACCATGAGAAGCTGCCCTACAAATCAGGGCTGGGGGAGCTCTGACAGAGCCCACGGGTTTGGAACAGCTGGATCCAGTGCTGGGATGGGCGTGGAGCAGCCTCATGTCAGCCAGCTCAGCTTTGTCATGCTGTGAATTCTCTTGTCATGCAGCCACGGTGCTAGAGCCTTGCAGTGCTGGTATCCCAGCTCTAGTTCTGCCTCTGTGTAAAACACCTGCATTTATCTTTGTGTGACACAGATGAGTCCAGTATCTTATAGGGCAAGTGTTCCAGTTTTCTGCAGCCTGTCAGAAGTAAGAATAATTTCCAAGGGACATATATTGAGCTGTTCTTTATAATACCAGCTCTCTGCACACACAGATTAACCAAGTGTCAGGACTGATTTTAAGATGGTTCTGACGAGTGAGAAGGTGGAAATATGTAGGGGTAAAGATAGTTTCTCCATTGTTTTCACATAACTAAGAAGTTGGAAAAATCCTACAGGAGTATTTTAAGATTAAAATACTGGCATTTAATTTAGTCATTGCACATGATGAAGAAAATGCCAGAGTCAAAATGCAAAATGCTTATTCTTTCAGGACCAGAGTGTGAACAGATGTGCCAGTGTATCAAGGCAAGGTTTGAATGGCTCTTGGAAGAAACCATGTGAAATTCTTTCTCATTGAAGACAATGACAGAGCTGCCATTGACTGCAGCACCCTGAGTCAGTAAAGGATTTAAATGCCTATAATCACAGAAAAAGTGATCTGATGAATCATGACCTTATCTGTGAGAATCTGCCTAATGAAACTGTGTGAAATTAACTTTACTCACACAGCACACCTGTTCTGCTGGGAAGATGGCTATAAATATCTTTGTGCCACCTGCCCCAGCTATGAGAGCTTCTATAAATCATATCATTCCCTCTGACAACTGGTACCACCTTGAGGGTGCCTTTCTCTTTCTGTGCTCTTTCTGAAAATGTGTATTTGCATAAATACAAAATCCTATGCCAATAAATTTTCCAACAGATTTCTTTTTTGCCCCCAAAACTGAAAAAAGTTTAGCTTATTTGTTTAGTTTTGCCTCTCCTGTTACAGCTCCATGTACAGGCACACTCTGAAGTGGGATGTGGGCACTTGGGAATTCTGCCCTCCTAAACCACCATCCCTTGTGCCCACAGTCCCATAATAGAGTTGTTCTAGTTATGCTGAGTCCAGATCGAAAGAAATGAACTGACTGGAAAGCCAAGAGTTATCAGGGCTCTGATAACTTCTGTATCAGTCTGGCTTTCCCGTGTACTGTTTTCTGTTCCTTCTCTATTTGTGAGAAATTGCCCTTTCTTCTGTCAGAGGTTGATTTTACAACCAGACCCCTGGGAAAGCCTTGGTTTGGAGCTCCCAGTCTCCACCTGGGAAAGCTCCCAGACCCCTGGGAAAGCCTTGGTTTGGAGCTCCCAGTCTCCACCTGGGAAAGCTCCCAGACCTCTGGGAAAGCCTTGGTTTGGAGCTCCCAGTCTCTACACCCAGCACCCCGAGCATCAGTGCAGGAGCAGAGCTGCCCTTCCTCCTCTGCAAGCAGAGTGTGAGCCAGCAGTGTCACTGTGCTGAGAGGAGGGTAAGTGCCTCATCAGGCTGTATAAACAGTGCAGAGAATGCAAGGAGTGATCCCATGTAAAAATACAATGATTTTCCTTCCAGAAGGATTTAGATTGACTGGTTGGTGGCCGAGGAGGAACAGCCCAGCACGAGGTGATTGAAAGAGCTGCAGTTTGGGTATCTTTAGAAGGAAATCATGGGGAGGCACTGTAGCTGTTCTCAGTTATGGGAAAGGCTGTTGTGAAGGGGAAGAAAGTTTGGGGTTTTTTTTTCTGTGTTTCAGGCTCATGAGAGGGGCTGGGAATGGAAAAAATCAAGTGCACTGAAGCAAGAAGGTGCCTTGCTTGACAGGCTGAGTGAATATCAGCTAAGAGTGATGAGGGAGGAGCAGGTGGCTCCCTTTGCTGTTGATCCCAATATCCAGGGCATTTTAGGATAATGGCAAGCAGTACTTATGTGTAATGTGTGTGAAAAACATCCTGTTGGTTCTGCAGAACATGAGTGAAGTGGTACATTGATGTGCATACAGCAATACAGGTTTGAGCAACACAGAAGCTTTCATTGCAATACACCTGTTGCAATACACCCTTAATCATGATATGCCTGTTCTTTATCCTCCCTATATTAAAAAGACACATTTCTACTAACAATTAAAACCAAAGGAATAAGATTTCAAATTGTACTTCACCCACAATTAATGTGCAATGACTTTATACTGATCTCATTTTATTTTTTTATTATTTATTTTAGAGCTGTGGAAACTCTTCATGTTTCCTTTTCCTAAATTTGTGACAGTGTGTTTTTATTTCATGGAGTGTATTTCCTGATAGGTTGACTGTACTGACAGAGATCCAGTTGTAGAAAATGGTTGCTTTGGGGACAGTGTACAACAACAGTCAATCTCTGAGCAAAAGGAGAATTCCTTTAGTGTTAATTCGTTAGTTTAGCATAATTTTATTTAGTAGCATTTCACGTGGAAGGAGTAAATGAGGCATTTAAACCAAAAGTAACAGTGATTGCTCTGTGCTGCTGTTCTTTCCACAGACCTAAGAAGCCCTGGTTGGACTACACACCATGTATTAATCCTTCCCAGACTGAGTTCAAAACTCCCTTTGAAAATTTGAAAGTGAAGGACCCACAAATTTCAGGATGACTAATATCTTGCTTAAGGGAGGAATTCTTTAATGAGGTAGAAAAAGACTGTGCTGGCTCCCAGGTAGTGTGCCCATTAATTTATTTGCAAGATGCTGATCCATGGAGAGGATTAATTTAGGCTTAACTGGCAACCACAGCTCAGGCCAATTTGCTCACCCTGGCTGGCCAGTGTTCTCCAGGGAGCTGGCTCTGGAGGACACTGCTACCCTCCTGAGTGGGATATGAGGGTTTTTGTACCAAGGCTGAGGAAGGTGGAGTGCTAAGAGTGTGCAGGATTTTATTCCATACTGGAAGTGCAGAGTGCACTCTGTGAGTAGAAGATGCTGCTCAATGTTTTTCTATTCCATACTGGAAATGCAGAGTGCATTTTATTCCATACTGGAAGTGCAGAGTGCACTCTGTGAGTAGAAGATGCTGCTCAGCCTTGTTTATTGTCACTAAGGAAAATTAAAAGCTCCTCTCTCTGATTTTTCCTGTGTCTGGGACAGGGAAAGAGGCACTGTAAAGCAGCTGTGAATGCCTTTCCTGTTATAATCTAAGTTTTGGGTAGTGGTGCTTTTCAGAAACTCCAATATTCACTTGAGAAATCCACAACACCCTCTCTTTCTCCATCTCAGTATTTCTCTTGCAGCAACCCTCCCAAAATGATCTCTTGACTTACAGGCTGTCACTTGGGTTTGCCCTCTGGAGCTAAACCTGCTAATGTTGACAACATGCTCAGCTGAACCTGGACCTGTGCTCTCCTGTGCTTACACATCAGAGAGAATATTTTCAGAAGGTTTTGCTGGTGCAGTGGCACAAAGGCACTGAGTAGTGGAGCTGACAGCTCCTCCCAGTTTGGCTGCTGGGTCTGAGGGCCCTGCTGGGGATCCTGGGCTTGCCCAGCTGTGGTGTTGCTGCTACATCTGCCAAAGTTGGAGAAACTTGATCAGCAACTAGCTCAAGATAAGGCACATAATATAGAAAAGAACTGCAAACACAGATAGAAATGGAAAAGAAGCTCAGAAGGGAGAGACCAGTGATGCATTTTCCCCCAGTTTCTTGTATAAGGAAAGAAAAAGACAGATACAATAATGTCTCAGAACCATTACTTAATATTTTTATCACACAAAATGGCCCTCGAAAGTAACAGAGGCAAAAGAATTTTGCTGTGACTGTGTGCTGTGTTCACACCTGCACTTGGCTTCCAAGGGACAGGAGCTAAGAGCACGTCCCTGTGCTGGAGCAGTATGGAGCCACAGCATCAGGACAGGCCCTTCAGTTTTTAGTTCTGAGCTGCATCGGAAGATCCAGCCCTGTAACTCAATATTGCAATCCAGTGGTTTTGTAAGTAAAAATGCAGCAGCTAAGAGAGAAATGTGAAGTTTTCCTTCTTCCTGGTGAGGCTAACGTGCTTGAAAATGAAATGCCATCCACTGGGCTGCCAAGACTTTAAAACAGAATATTGATTGGCAGAACCCCCCTGAAACACTCTTGTAGGTTCTGTCACAACTGGAAGAGCCTGCAGTAGCAAGAATCTTTTTCTCTGTTCTTCCCCTGAAGGTAGGAAGCTCTTTCTGTCCTGTTGGTGGGCTGCTCAGGCAAAATATCACCAAAAATTAGTGCCTTCATCTGTACCTGATGCTTTCAGTGAGCAAGCAAGAGGTGCCTCTAGGACCTGCATCTCTCCAGCAGCTCCTTCAGCTCACATCCCTGCATGCACAAACCCAGCAGTGTGCTCAAATCACTTCATTTTCCTTTATTTTCTCAGGGATGCCTCACTTCACACCATTCTAGATCTCAGTTTATTCCTCTAGAAACTCTCATCACTCTTTTGAGCATCTGTGGCACTCTGCCACTGTGGTTGGCACTGTTACACATTGTTTGTCATTGTCCCTCCCTCCCTGGCAGTGCAGGGCTGGCCTCCCAGTTACCCTGAGCAGCAGAGGGGCTGGGCACAGGGAAATCAGAGTCCCTGTGCCTGGGGGAGGATGAGGAAGGCAGCTGGAGCTCCATGGGGTGGCTTCTTGCTGCAGGAGGGAATTGGATGGGACTGCCACTAAATGCCATGTGAAGTGGCCCAGTGCCATGAATTAGACTATCTGCAGTGCTGTTAGTGTGATTGATTCCTGAAGTTTTCTTTTTTTCCCCGTAATTCCCTCTCCAGTCTGGTCTTTCTACTGTTCATTTTTCTTCAGCTCATCCCAAAGCAGTTTGGAAAGGTACATTTTGGTGTTCAGTTGTTATCCTATTGCATTGAGTTCATTTTTCTTCAGCTCATCCCAAAGCAGTTTGTGCATTTTGGTACATTTTGGTGTTCAGTTGTTATCCTATTGCATTGAGTTAATTTTTCTTCAGCTCATCCCAAAGCAGTTTGTGCATTTTGGTACATTTTGGTGTCCAGTTGTTATCCTATTGCATTGGCTTGAGAGGATGGACTTTGCCACCCCTGAAACTGCCTGCACAGGCCCTTCCTTTGATTCCTGTGTCAGTGATGACACATGAAAAGTCAGGGGGAAGGCAGCTTACAGCTAAATAGAAAGGGCAGGAAAGATGGGGAAGTATTTTTATGCATTGTATTTCAAATCTCTTTCCATGGCCTCAATAGAATCTGGACTCCAGTTCTCCAGAAGCTGAAGGGGAGCTTTGTTCTGAGCTTGGTGGGCTCTTTGGTGGCATCTCGAGTCAGGGACCTGCCTTTACTTCCTACTGTACTCTGTCTCTAGCTCTTTGGCTAACTGTGTCTGAAGAAACCTTCAGGATTTGCAATATTTTGGCAACTCATCTTTCATCTCACAATGCTTAATCATCTTTAGAAAGTTTCATGTCCTGGAGTCAGAATATAATGCAAGAATTTCAGCTGTAATTAAAAAAAACCCCAAACCCAGTTTTCTTGAGAGCACTCAAAGGAGCATGCACATGTGAACAGATGAAAAAAGCCCAAACCATTAAACAAGTGGGGAAAAAATGATCCTGCAGTCTGCCTTCCATCCTTGGCAGAATCAGGATCAGGATAGTGAAAGTTGTATTTCATTCTGGAAAGAGATGGAAATGGCCTGGCCATGCATGTGTTTCTGTGTATGTTCTCTAGGCTATTTCTTTTCTTTTCCTGATGTCTTGACAGCCATCCTTTTCCAGCTTGGAACCATCTCTGCTTCTCTGCAGTGATAAATGCATTTGCATAAAGCACTTGAGGCTGGGTGGAGTCATCTCTTCACTTGGTGCTAAAATATGAGAAGAGGAGATGGCATGGATTTCACATGTGCAATGCAAGCTCCAGATTTTTAACTTTTTCATGTCTCTACTCTATTGTCTCTGTCATCTTTGTCATGGAACTTGCCTGATTTTTCTCTTGACAAAATTGGGATTTTATGCTGATCAAAACATTGTCACAGCATTTCCCACTTCCTACTACTGAAGACTTTTTAGCTTCAACACAACAGTAGATCTCTGAAAGTTTATCTAAGTCACTGGTTTTAAGCAAAGGTGATCTTCTATACCTCTGAGATTCAATTTGAATTTCATAAAGATACATATTGCTTAATTATATTTATTTGCTTAGATTATAAATAATTAAAGAGTGCCTGTCCAAGTCTCCTGGTGCCTCAACACATCAATAACAATTCCATCCCCACAGTGCTGCATTAATTATTCTAACAGGAACTCAGGCTACCTTGACTGGAGACTTTTCAATTTCATCATTACTTTGAGAAACAAATCCATAGCTTTCTGCATTCCTCTTATCACACAGCACCTTCTGTGCCCTGCTGCTCCTTTCCTGCTCCTCTCCTCTAAAACTGACCAGACACACTTTTACAGGTCACTCCTGATGCTGTGTTTTGTTTTGCTCTGAGCTGGCTAGGACTTTGGGAATCATTTCCTGAGAAAGCTTCCAATTCTCTGAAACCACATCTGTCTAAAGATAAATTTAAGTGTTTTCTTCAGTTTTCAAATTATCGAGTAGTCAGCATTGTTATTTGATGCTTTAAGTGAAAATCCTTTACTTATTGTTTGAAAAAAGTTTATTTTTTTATGGTCTTATTTTTGAATGTAAGCCCATCAAAGAAAAATGTAAAGCTAATTGAAATAATTAAATTATTAGATGGCAGTTAATTGATCAAGTCTTTATTTGAAAAATTCTTCCACTATAATCTCTTTTTCCTCTGAATCAGGACAAAGCAGTGAAAAAGCAGCTTCATTGTGTTATTTTCATCTATTGTTTGTTTTATTATGGAAAGCCATTAAGGAATGCTATCAGAGTTCTGTGTGTGTGTATAACCTTGCTGATTAATGGTAATGCAGTGATAGGTAACTCTGAGAAAATGTGACATTGCCCAGAGGGTTTGTGGGAATTAATTCAGTTTGTTGTTCCATTCACCTGCTGGGTTTTGTGGGCAGCACTTGCCAGAGGAAGGAGGAGGGGTTGTAGGTTGTTATCTTTTATGGTTTTGTTGGGATTTCAGGACAGATTATTGTAGTAGTCAGTAGTGTTGCTTTGTGTTTGAATTCTGTACAGTGATAACATCCATTCTGCATTTCACCTCTTCCAATTACTAAAAAAAAACCCCCAAAAACCAATGAAACTGAAAATGAAACAAAACAAACCCCAAAGTATCAAGAACCCCAGAGGAAGCAGAAGCAGAAAGGGCTTTTGCCTGGCTGGGAACATCAGCTCCTGCTCATCCTTGGAGCCTCTGTGATGCCAGGTGCTGTCACGGGCCTGTGTGTGTAATTCATGATCTTTCACTGGTTGCTGTCTGATGTGATTGACACTCGAGATTTTATTTAAAAGTCTCTGCCACTTGGCCAGCTGACTGTCTCACACACCCCTCCAAGGACCAAAGAGGGATGGAATGCTGGGACAAGTGGGGTGTCCTGGTGCCCTGCAGTTCTGCCTGCTGGGACTGAGACAAGAGCCCTGCTGGCTTCCTTGTCTTTACTGCTGGACTCTTCCATAAATCCCTTCCTGGAGTTCATCTCCACTGCTGCTGGTTCTGCTTTGCAGGTTTTAAGCATCTCTTCCAGTGCAAATGAGGAAAACAATACCCAGGTGTTCCGTGCTGACACGTTAATGCACAAAACTGGTTTGCTTTTCTTTGTTTTGTTTAAGCCATAAGAATTTAATACTAATGTCCCTCTTGAGAATGTGCTGACATTTAAACATCTTGCAAGGGTATTTGACGTTGTGTCAAGTATAATTCACTAATATTTTCCAAATTAAGCTTTTCTGAAAGCTTATCTACCCTTGTATTTTATTTTTAATTTCCTTCTTCAGGATAAAGTCTACTGCGTGTATACCCAACAGACTAATGTACCTGAAGGTTTTTTTTAAATTCATAAGTATTCACAAATCAAAATAATAGCACACATTCCCAAAAAATACTGATCTTGTTCCTCCCCTTTTCTTTTTTCATCGTAATATGCAAGCAGTATTTCTTTAGAAATAAGCAAAATAAAAAGTAGAATATTAAATGCATGAAGATTAAGTACCAAGAATTCAACACTGGCAATCATATAAGAAATGGTATTCTCATAATATCTGCTGTTGGTTTTGAACAAAGTGAATCATACAGCATAATTCTTATGGAAGCCTTTAATTATGGATGTGCTTTTTGTACTTCAAAACTGAAATGTTCTGGGACTGTAGGGGGAAAAATTGGGCTGAAGCTTTTATGAATCTTAAAAGTTCAGGATGAAAATAAAAGTGAAAATGGTCTCTTAGAGTGAGAATGCAAACTTTGGATTTTTATCTCTTACAGGGCTCCTGAACTCCTCCCCCTACCAGAGAGCACCAAGAATTTCTGAAAGTTTGACAGTTATGGGCTCTATATAATCATTAATGCCATATGAATAAATAAAGCCTAATTAATTCAGCACTAATGAGAGGATGGAGGTTCAGACTGTGCTCATCACTGAGGGCTGAATTCCCTCTCAGTTCTGTCACAGTAATTCTTCATTGTTGTTAAACAAATTACTCTGCAAACTCTGTAGTGGTCTTAAACAGCACAGTATTGCAGGATTTAGTGAAATTCATTACAAAATAGCATAAAATCAATAATTTAAACTTGATAAGGTTTTTTTGCCCTCTGGCACTTATTGTTGTAGCATATGTTAAAGATCACTTCACTGGCAAATAGGAGTAGAATTTGTGTGTGTATTTGATACACTTGGAATTAGCCAAAATAACAGGATAGAAAAGGGATTAAGAAGATTTCTGTCAGAAAGGCAAGCGCATATTTATGGAAAGAAGACTCAATTGAGCCTTGCTCACATCCAGGACGATGTTTAAATTATCCTGAAATACTTAAATCACTTCAAAGCATTTTTTATCTTTTATTAAGTTCCCTTTCAAGAACCTCCTGAGTTCCCCTTGGTTTTCCTCTTCACTTCTGCCATAATGCACATCATGCATCAGCTTCTCTGTGAAGTTTTTGAATTTTTTACCATTTATTCTGTGTTTCCTGACAGCTCATCTCTGCCATTTTGGTGGAAATAAATCTGGAGATCAGGTTATCCAGTTTAGTGGAGGGAGCCTGCTCCAAATCTAAACTTAAAAGAGGCAAAGCTTAGGAGAAATGTTCATGTGCAGCTAGAACACGAAGTTTGCAGGCCCTTTTAATGCCATTTATGTTTGGGCAAGTATGGAAAAAGGTACCTGTTGCTCTCCCTGTGTTTTTGTAAACCCCTCAGTGGGTTTGTGCAGGGGTTAGCACACAGTGCAAGCAGAGAGTGATGAGATAATCCTGCTACCTCCAGAGCAAAACTCCCTCCCACTCAGGTTCTCACGGGCTAATCAGGCATGATTCAACCTGTGGGATACAGATTTTTCCATGAACGTGCTCCTGCATCCATCATCTCCTGGGGAGGGATCCTTGCTCCAGCCCATCTGTAGTAGGAATTGGATTAAACTGCAAGAAGAGTAAATACTGTGCTTTGAGATACCTGGTTTTTAGTGCCACGCTGCAGTTCTGGCTATAGAAGATGCAGTTTCAAGTTTTTGAGCATTTTCAGGTGCATTTAAATACATGACAACCAGATTCATTTAATTGGAAAGAAGCAGCTTTCCATCTTTGTACGTGTTTTATGTTTTTACACTGTTAGACTTAGAGTGAAAGCACTGTCCTGGTTCTATTCTTCACAGCCCGTGCACTTCACAGGAACAAAATTCACATTTAGTCAGAGCTCTAAACTGTTGGCTAATCTTTCCTGTTCTGGTATCAGCAGTTACACTTATGGAAATTAGCATGTTGTAAAAGTTGCATCAGTCATTTATGGTTCAGAGCTTGATTTGCTCAGAAGAAGTACTTTTGAATCAGATAACCTCCCCAAAAAGGAAAGCCAGCAGTTAAACCCAGACTAGAACTACTTAGAAGAAGGTATGAAATTAAATTTCTTAATATACCTAAGTAATGGTATGTTCTTCAGGTAAATTAATTAAAATATGTCTGTGAGAACTAGACTGAGGAATGTGTAGAGGAAAAAAACATAACTCAAGAAGCTCATTTTGGAGGAGACATTAATAAAAACCGGATGACATGCAGCAAAGGAAATTAGCTGCTGGTGCACAGGGCCATGAATAATGCTGGAGGATGTATCATATAACTTAATCAAATGGGCTGTAACAGGAAGATGCAACTGTGGTTTCCTTAATGACCAGTGGGTGATGTAATCAAATGCTGAAATGCACATTGTCAGGCTCTGATGAGCTCCTATCACAGCAAAGCTGGGGTATCACTTACCCAGGAGTTGGGGCTGGTAACACATCCTGCCTCAAGCCAGCGGAAGGACTGAGGAGCAGACAGGTTTCTGTGGTGTTTTTGTGGCAGGAAATAAGCTCCCTTTATCGTTCTCTCAGGTAAATATCAAGTTCCCTGAGGATGTTTATACTTCTGCTGCCTTTGGCAGGGCACAAATCTTGCCACGCTTGGGCATGAGACAGAGTCAAGGCTGCTGCAGCTGGGACCCAACAGAGCTGCAAGAAACTTCCAGGTGTTTCTGGCCTCTGCCAGCAGCTGCAGGCTCTGGCTGTGCAGCTCCACTGGTGCTGCAAATACATGGATTAACTAATGTGAGGCAGTGTGGGAATGCCTGAGCACTCGCTCACAAGCCTGAGTGAAACCAGCTCTCCTTCAGTGGAGTGCACTAAGCAGCACTGCTCATGTCGTGCTTGTAGAACCTCAATTTCTGTTTCTCCCGGTGTCGTGCATGAAATAAACAGGGCAGGAGATCTTTCTCCTTTCAATTTTGTCCTGGTTCAGGGCAAATTTGGGAGAGAACAAGACGATTGGGGATAAAAGCATCATACAGTCAACCTAGGACAAATGCCTTTATTAAAAGTGATCAGCTCAAGGTTGGGAGCCCCGACGGCTCCGCGGTTTCGCCGCCGTCGCTCCCTGGAGTGGCTCGGAGGAGGAGGAAAGTGCAGCTCTGTCCCCTGGGAGGCAG
>JAYDZK010000274.1:29215611-29225975 GCA_034509185.1 Euphonia xanthogaster
TGGCTCCAGGTGGGGTGGGACTGATACAAAGAGAAGAATTCTCTACAATAGATGGTTAACGACTGATACTGAACAGGCGATTCCAACATTCAGCTCACAAAGAACCTTCCTTGGCCAGCAATCTGCTCCCAACTTCACTTGGAACTCTGCAACCTTTTTCCTAAAAAAATGGGCAGCTTTTTTGTTCATGACAGTGCTCGGTGCAGTGTGTGCTTCCACTGGAGCCAACCCAAGAGCTGAGGGGAATGGAGGGGTGCCCTTTGCAGCAGCAGGTTCAGATCCAGCTGGGTAAGGGGTGCCAGCCCCAGGCCCAGCAGGGCTGGTGATGCAGGGCAGGGCTGGAGGCGCTGCCCAGGCTGACTCAGGAGGCAGCAGAAGCTTCCCTGTGCTCCAAAGTCTTGCTCCTTGCTGTCTTCATTACACAGAGTAGGTAGAAGACTTTTCTCACCAAATCAGAGTGGTTTAGCAGCAGTTTCACAGCGGGGATATAAGCACTGAGTATAAGAACCAAACAGAGTCAAAATTAAGACTGAGCTGGCTGATAATCCTGGGCTTTGCATTTTAATGCACTTTGCTAGTTGAGTGCTAGATTGTGTTTTTGTGACAGAGCAGATTAGGAAATAATTTGCATGTGAATCTCTCGAAGTCTATGCCGTTTCCCTGGTAACAAATGTGGAACCAAGTTCCAAAATCTGCTTGTTGCTATTAAAGTGTGTGTGTGTGTGTTTGTGGGGAGGGAGGTGTTCTTAATTTATAGGTTTTTCTTAAAGAAAAAAGTATTTTTCCTCCTCCCTTGTCTCTGCTTGCTTTGGTTGCTGGTTCACTCTTCAACTATTTGCAGTTTGCAGGTTATTTTAACTAGACTTAAAGGTTGAACATGAAGTAAATTGAAACTTTAGTTGCCCTAAAATTGATGCAATGTATGTATGCAGGGAAATTCCAAATAAATAAAAAGGAGATTTCCCCTTGATAGGAAAGAATGCCTCTTTTTTCAGAAGTGTAATTTTTGAAAACATTAAAATCTTAAAAAATGTTCTGTAATAAATAAAAGTAATTATTGTTCAGCTTCTCTCTTAGAGTCAAGCTAAGCTACTTCTGCTGCTGAATAGAGTTTTATTTCATTTTATCAGACTAAAGTGATTTTTCATGTCATGCTGGGGTTTATTCCTTTAATGAGCCGTACAATAATCAGGAATAAAAAGAGAAAAAATTTATTTGAATACAGAGGACCTGAGTTACTGGAATTTCATCAGCATGAACAAGCTTTATCTTCTTTCTAATGATGTATCATTGAAAGCTGTGGCACAATTAAGCAGAGCCTTACTGTGTGCCTGGTTTTGTGGCAGAAATTCCCAAGTACTGTGGGAATTGGATGGGTTGTGGACTCAGAAATATAACTCCAAGTCAAGCTCATCTTTATTCAAAATTCATTTTCCTTTCTTTCCTGATTTTACAAGTTTGGGGATGTACTAAATGGCTAACATGAAAATATGTGGGAGGGGGGTTCTGTCTCTTTCTTTGGTAGGAGAACCTTCATGCAAATGACAGAAGTTTGCATCCTTTAGAAGGGCACGGTGAAATTTTCCTTTCTCTAGATGGTAATTACATTTCCAGTTCCCTGCCAGCATATGCTGATTGCCTCTTGCAGCTTCCTTGGGGCCTTGTCAATCCAGTGATTAAAGAAACATTCTTTAAGTGGATTTGTACTGCATTTGAATATCTGATACCATTTGATTAGGGCTGAATGCTGGTATGACCCCCAGTAAATATCTATTTCTAACTCTTCTAAGTTTTGTTGTGATGGATCTTGTGACACCAAGAATTTCCCTTGAGTTCTGGGCTTTCAAATGGTTACCCAGGAGATTCAGTTGACACTCATGAGTGAGAACTTCTGACTCCTGTGGTTGCAGAAAATAACCTGAGTCTGTTAACTTTACTCACCAGTGCGAGTAAAAGGTGCAAGTCCAGAAGCTAAAAGGCAATGAAAGCTGATAATTTAAAAAAAATACCATTGAAATAATAAATGTGATGCCCCTTGATCCTCCATCTTGCTGGATCTAGCTCAGCAAAGTTCCTGGTCTCAGTGGTATTTTTGACAACGTGTGTAGGCATCCAGCTTATTTTTCATGTCCTTGTATTTGAGGCAGTTCCTCCAGGATTACCTCACCTCTCAGGCTGAAAGAAAGAACCAGATTTACTCCAAGGAGTCCAGTAACCTCTCAGCCCCCATCAAGGGCAGGGGATAATGCCTGTTCTTTAGAGGTTTTGCTGAATCGTGACTCAAGTTCTTAGGATCAAATTCATGCAGAGAAACATTAAGTGGAAATCTTATTTGCAGGCACTGAGTAATGCATCCTCCTGAGAGTGACCTTTGGTAACTTCAGATGCTTTTCAGTAAAACTGCTCTGTGACTGCTGAGCATTCGCTTTGCAACGGGCAAAATAAAAAATTTACTGATAGGGTAGTGAAATAAAAATGCATGCATGGTGAATATAATATGTGCTCTCTTCTATTCCTGTTTAGAAGAAAGTTGTGTCTGCTAAATTAATGGAATTTCAAGATTGGTCTTGCTACTGCTACAAAAGGGCGCATTTATGTTGTTGTTAAAAACTCCAATGGTATTTTCAAGATTATTTTAAAATTTACTGTAATTAATTATTCTAGTGACTACTTATTAGTCAATTCTTGTTAGTATTTGTAACAGTTAGGGGAAATATTCATTAGCTTAACTATTCTCAAGGGTGTTCATAATTAGAACACACTATCAATTTATGCCTATTCTGAAGAAAATTGTGAAAGCTCTTTTCCCCAAGTTTCTTAAATACGTACATCCTCCTAACTCAGATTCTTTTTTTTTTTCTAGTAACTCAACTTTTTAATTAAAAACTCTCCGCAGGTGATAGTGGAGAAAGTTTTTCAGATTAAAGATGTCTTGAACATGTAGGTTGATGCAGATCAAAGGGACAACTTCCCCATGTAGCATATGCTGCAGCATTATGAGAATTTTTTTTTAAGACCTGTTTTCCATAAACAAATATAATGTGCACATGCTCACACGAAGAAAAGGTGGCAGTGACTTATGATATGCTGTATAAATTTGTGATTATTCACAATCATTGCTACCCATAGTCAGAACAGTGTGATTCATTGCATTTATAACCTGAACTTCATCTGAGGTGGACCCTGACTTTTGAATATGATTGAGCATGTAACAGAAACCCAGGCTGAAAATTTCCAAAATAATGTGCCAAGGCCTCCTGAATTAATCCTGTTTTTGCATGATTTAGGTATATTTTCAGGAAAGACTTACAAAGGTACAACAAAGGACAGAGTTCTTAAATGTGTATAAAATTTGTAGGAGGGCTTGGACAAGCAGCAAGGAGTGTTTACTAAAGGGATTTGAATTTGTTAGGCTGAAATATATTTGAAGTTCACAAGGAAATAACAGCTAAATATCACAATAAGATAATTTTAAAAGAGGGAAGAAAGTTTATAATGTGGTAATTTTTGCATACCTGGCCCTTAGCAAAACAGCAACAACAAGCTGAGACTATAGAAACACTCAATAAGTGAGAATGTAAATGTAAAGTAATGTAAATGTAAATACATTAATTTATACTAGGAATTGCTCTAGATATGCATGCAAAATCATCTTTCAAAGCAACCCAGATTTCCCCATAATTTCTATATATAAAGCTAAGATCATCAGCTATGAATTAAAAAAAAACAAACAATAGTGCATGGGCATATAAATGATTTGCACATACCAGAGTAAGGGAAGGTTTTAGTACAAAACTGCTTTGCATTTTGGAAGAATCTTTTGTGTTAATAACAGTAGAGGGTCAGAACTTTGGTTTTATTTTTCATTTGAATACAAAAAAATGAGATCCTGTTCATGACAATATAAAAAATATACCTAGAATTTTTTCCCCCCCTAAATCATGTGCATTTCTAAGTAAAGGTACAAAATATGAATAGTTATTGAGGTAAAAAACCCCCTTTGTCTTCAGCAGTTCCTCAGGGCACAGCAATCTTCCATGCCCAAACAAAATGCTGAAAATGAGCCAGCAGTGTCAGAAAGTTAATGTCACTCAGGAATGGCAAACCCAAAATTGAAAATGTGCTTTTTAAGGTGGTGTTACTGGGAGAAGTCACATCCGTGGTTTTTGTTGGCTCCCATGCAAACCTCCTGTGTTCAATAGACTGAGGTGCTGTGTTCCTGGTGATCTCACTGCTGAAGTGCAGAGTGCTGTCAAGCAACCTAAAATGACAACACTTTAGGAAACTCCCAGTGTGCAGAGCTTCAAAAGTCTTAAATAAAATCCAGATAGATTCCTACATGGCAGATTTTCCTGAAGCAGACATGGAAAAGTTACAGGTACAAAATGTTCTTGGACATGTGAAGAAAATGTCCTTTTTATCCCCGCTCCCCTGTTTGTTGCAGGATGCTTGTCTGGCAAAATTTTCTGTTAAAGATTATTTTTTTCTGTTAAAAATTTTCTGTTTGCTGTCATACCTTTCAACAATTGTGCTTGTTGACTTCATTTTTTTTTTGGTGAATTTATTTTGATAGTGCAGCCACAAGAAAGACAAACTTTAAACCCTCAACAGTAATTTTTGGGAAACATTTTCTGATTTTGTGACTGTGCTTCAAAATCTGAAAAATAATTGATGACTCTCATTACAAAATAAGCTTTAATAATGAAAGTAAGAACATAAGGGCCCAGATGCCATCATTTGGTTGAATTGTGCATGCTAATTAAATGATCTCCTTGTCTGTGGGCATTTGCAAGTGTGGATAACAGGATAGTGATGGGAAAATGGGGAGAAGCCTGCACTTGTGTTTGTAGTAAAACATTCAGGGAGTGAAAAGGCTGTTCCTTTGGCCTGGCAGTTCAGCACCTGAAAGTATGGTGTTTAATACAGCTTACAGATCAAAATAGGGGAGGTATGTAAGCATACACATGCTACATTTTGTGTGTAAATATCTGAAACACTTTGATTTTTTTAGTTGTTTGTACTTCTGCCAGAGTTGAAGCACTGACCAGTAGTAAGAAAGGTGAAAGTAATTTGCATTTTTCAGTGTCCCTTTTAATATAAAAGGTCAGTACTAAATATTTTAATCCTTTTTTCCTTCTTAAAAAAAGATTATGAGTACCATTCAAATGAGTTTGTTCTGTTTCTGATGATGCAAAAATCATTGGATTAAAAAAAAAAAAAAAACAACAAAAATCACTACAAATAAGTCATTGGAACCTAATATTCTGAGTTCTGTGTCCCCAGGCAAGGGATGAGAAGTTGAGTTGCACAAAAGCAAAAGGTATTTTTGTTTGTGGCTAACTTTAGTCTGCAAAGCCAGCTGCTCTGCACAGGTAGATCTGTGCCTGAAGTGTTTCACTGGGAGAGTTTTCTGTATTGAATTAGTATTGGTAACTAATAGGTCTACAGATAGGAAAAACACATCCAGCCACTCTTTTAGGTGAGGAGGTGCAAAACCAGTGGCAGGTGTTTGTCCTCTGCCGTCGAGGCTTCATTTTAAGCACAGATGTTATCTCACCTCTCTTATTGTCATTCTCTCATTGCAATATTTAGTGTTCCATATAATACTGTAATTACTGCCTTGTGTTTATTCACCTATTATATACTCAGTGACATGTTTATTTTGCTGTGAATCAATTGTTCACTTTGTTCAATTTCAAAGAGCCTGGGCAAACTTTGTAAGAGCTGGAGCTATCCTTGAAGATTTGTGGTGCTGCTTCAGCTTCTCCTTGCAAAGGAAGATGCCCTCCCAGAAGGATTATGCTGCCCCTCTAAACAGCAGTCTAGAAACAAAGAGCTCTTCCAGGAGCAGCTGTTGGCTTTATACACAGAGTAAGGTCAGAGGGTGTCACTGAAGAGGGACTGGGTTGGTTTAAATCAGTACTGATAATTCTTTGGGCTGTTTATTAAATCAAAACCAAAACAAGTTCTCCCATACAGATTGTGCATGTCTAATCACTCATCACCTTGGTTTTGGTGAACAGTTGGGCCTTGACAGGCTTGCCTGGCTGCTTTTACAGGTTTTAATCTTTCTTAATGGGTGCTCCCCTGTCAGGTTAACAAGATACTTAATACTCTACTCGTTTGATTTATTGCAAATTGATGATTTGTTGATAATGTGTGGATGTAAGCTGGAGTGGTGGAGGGAGGGCCCTGGTTACTCATTCTAGCATTAATTCTCCTACTGAAATACAGGTTAGCCTGTTGTCAATGGTGAGGGAGTCCTAGAGCTCTTACATTTTTAGAGTATGGAGCTTTAATGCACTCTTTGTGGATGGCTGCTTGAGGACCACAGTAATCTTAGGAAGTAAATATTTATCTGCTTGTAGAGATTGTATTTTTTTCCAAGGACCTGTACCCCCTTTTCCTTGCCCTTAATTTGCTTCACTGGGGTCTGTGAGTTTTCCTCATGAGCAGATGACTGGCACAGGCTGCTTTTGCTTGCACAGGTCACCCTGTTCTGCCAGTGTGTGTTTGGGAGTGACTGCCCTTCTCCCTCCTCTGGTGAAAAGGAATAACAAGCTTCCAGAGAGCTTGGATTTAAGCACATTGACGTGAGCAGTTTGACCAAGATTTCAACAATCTGAAGATGTGGGGGAGGCTGTCAGAATGACATCTTGTGTCTTGTGTGGTGCTCTGCAGCCTCCCTGTCTCCTGATGTCCCCGTGGTGTGGTCACAGCAGCTGGGGAGCTCAACAGAGCAGATCCCAGGCCTTTCTGATGTTGGGGTTTTTTACTGCAGTGATGAGCATGGCATTCAAGTGGCTCAGCTGAAGTGGCTACAGACACAGTCTCTTGATGCCATTTTTCATGCTTTGCGCTCGGCTGAACCTGTTGGGTGGCAGCCCACAGATCTGAGCAGCTCCTGGAAAGCAGCAGGACCTCAGGACTTTGAGTTCAGCCCATCTGCAGCTCTTTGAGCTCTGTTTCACACCACGGTGAGGTTCAGGCAGTGAGCAGTGAAATGCAGCAAGTGTGGTGCTGCTGGAGCTGCCTGGCATGTCTGGGCTCTAAACTCACCCTGTGTTTGCTGGCAGGGGTCACTTCTGGACTGCAGCTCGTGTGGAAGCAGCTCTTAGGAGAGCAGCTTGTCCAAAGCAGTCTCAGGAATGCTTTCAGGGACATTTTTGGGTGAAAGCTGTGGGAAGGACTCCCCGACAGAACTTTTATTGATGGGCCCACACAGGCAAGTAATCTAGGCAAGTGATATATGCATGTGATTTATCACTGAAAGTTTTAGAGAATTTAATTGAATTACTCTGTTTCAGCTATTTAATTTTGGATCACGAAACTTGCACACTTTGCTTTCCTACAAGCTGATTCCAAATCCATTTTCAGCACTTAATGGGTCCTGGCACAGAGCTGTGTTACAGAAATTGCTGTCATTCTTCTCAGCACCACCATCAGCTGTGGGGTTAGATTTGCTGTTTTGTCTAAAAGCAAGAAGAGGCCTGTCTCCCACTTTTCAAATTGTCTGATTTTGTTATCTGCTGAGTGGATGACATCTTTCTTCATTACCCACTTGCTTTTTGACTGAATTTCATTTTCCAAATGCCAGCTGATACAGGTTCCTGTCCAACTGCCCATTAGATTCAGCAATTTTCTTGGCTGGTAAAAGGTGTGGCCACATCTGGCTTGTTGTAAACACACCAGCACACATCTGCCTTGAGTTGCATTTCCTTGATCTCTGGGCACAAACAGTGCCCAACAGCTGTACCCTAGGGAGCATGCTGCTCCCCACACCCTTTTTGAACAAAAATAAATCCCGAGGCACATTTTAGGAACTGGACAAAACTTGCTTGAGCTCCTACATTCTCTGGAGCAGGTACCTCCCTGTCAGTATTCATCATTGTTGTTTATTTAGTGTCAGTTATAATTCCCATGCATGGTAAAGTGTATTAACTGGCTGCTTCACGTGTATAAATTTTGGGAACTGCCACCTCCATACGTGAGATCATACAGTCTTCTTGTCCTGTATTTTAAAATGGAGCAGTTCAGAATATTTAAATTATGGGTCAAAAATGGAATAAATGAAGAAGCCAAGTAGTCAGTCTGTCTTCCTAATGAGCATTCATTCCAACAGAAGCTGAGCTGCCAATTACTGGCCACTTCTTCTGGCTACTCATTAGCTGTGTTTCAGCATGCACCTCCCATGATTTGGCCCGTGGCCAGACCAAATTCAAATTTTCCCCGTGTCCAGAATAATGCTGTCACTATTTTGATAGGCAAGTAAGCTGCAAGTCTCATAAATCCACAGCAAGCACTAATCTGGGTATGACAAAAGTGCATCTGCTCTTCTTACTGCCAAGAGATTGCACAAGTGTCTGTATTTATCAGTGGTAGGTGACTTTCCCTTTATTTAGCTTGAATTATGACACTGAATAAAATATTTGCTAGATAGCCACCATTGTGCTAGCCCTCAGAGCAGTTTCAGAGAAGTAACATGTGCACCAGCTGTAGCCCTATGCTGCTTCTCTTATTTGCTTTCAAGAGTTCATTGCAGTCTGTGGCAACTCTTTCTTTATGTGCTTTGGAAATGCAGAGGGAAACATCCTGGTGTGTCCTTCAGATTGTGATTTTTCAGGGATTTTTTTAACCTGTTAGTGCCACTGCACCAGCAGAACTGCATGAGGTAGACCTGAATTCAGTTTGATCAAACCCATTTTGGAGTCTGGTACTGCATTTCAGTGGACTCCATGAAGTTGTTTTGCATTTGTCATTGCCTTCATGTGAGCACACTGCTCCTTAGAAGATTAACTCATGAGAATTCACATTTCAGACTATGCAAATGTCAGTTAGAATCCAAAATACTTTTTTTAAAATTTTTCCTCAATTCCAGCATAATTCATTTTGAAAAAGGTGTTGTGACATTACCAAATAAGAAATCCTACATAAGCCAAACAAATACACAGGCTTTCCTAATATTTATTCACTGTAGATGTGTAGCAACTAGGGCTGTTATTTTGCTTTGTTGATGTTTGCTGTATTTGTTTTTAGCAATAATTCCTGTTTTGAGGATAAATGCAGTGTTTTGAGTTCACAGGGTGCACGTTAGGCTTACTTGTGGCATCAGGAGCTATTGAAGCTTCAGCTGGTGAATTGGTGCCACATCCCATTTGTTTTATGGAATCCAACAGGAAGGTGTCTCTGCACTGTGGGTGGTTCCTTGGAGAATGCCAGAATTTCATATTCAGTGACTGAATCAGAACTCATCTCTTCCTGGAGATCCCACATCCAGCTTCTCATTGAAGTGGTGTCTTTACATGAACTGCTTACAGTCCAGGGTACAGGGCACACTGGGCTTCAGTGAAGTCTTATGTGGTGTTAAGACAATGAGTTGCTAGATTACTTATTGTATGTCAAAAATATAAATATAAATATAAATATAAATATAAATATAAATATAAATATAAATAAATAAATAAATATATATATATATATATATATATTTATGTGTGTGTGTGAGGGAACTTTTTAATGGAGGTGAGAAATTCTTTAGAGGGACACTTTGAAGGAGGTTTTTAATTTGTCCAGTGGAACGAGCATGCTCTTGGAAGCCCACAGGTCGAGGGACTGCTGGGGGGAGATGGATTTTTCCTTTCTTCTTTCCTCTGATGAGATGTGATAACCTTTCACCATGTCTGTTTGACAAAAAACCTCTGTTGCTATTTTCGGATTGAAATTGTGGGTCAGCAACTTTTACAAAGCCAAAGAGATTCTGTTCATGAGAAACTATTCTGTCATGAGTTGCATCCCTCCTAGCCCTCACTTTATTCACATGTGATTTGCAGCTATGCTAAGCCTGTGTTCTGCCAGCCACCACTGTGACTTATCTAAAATAAGGCAAGACATTTGTGCAAGGAATAAAAAGATCATAAGGCATTCTGTCAGTTTTATTGGTTTCTCCCATGAGTTGCACTGCTCTCCAGACCTCAGAAGCCCTTATTTATCCCAGAAACCTTGGAATTTACAGACTGACTTTGCTAAAGCACTGCTGAACTTTAGAATCCTCATAAGAATGCTGGAAATCTTCAGCAAAGCCTTCTATGATATCAGCAAATATCTCCCATGAGAAGCCTTCTAGCACACTGAAAAGTGTTGAGCAGAGATAAACGAGCGTGTGATTCTCATTTAGAATTCTGCCTTGGAAAACAAGGAGTCTATGAAGCTTTTTTATTTGTCCTGGTGTGACACATTCTTCTTACTTTTTAAGCTCCTGTCAGACAGAATGCTTGGCTTTTAAAGGCTTTTTAAAAAAAATTTTTAATGATTGATCCAGTCATTAGTGGCTTTAAACAGGAAGATGCTAGATTTTCTCTAAGGAG
>JAYDZK010000274.1:29226333-29245437 GCA_034509185.1 Euphonia xanthogaster
GAAGATGCTAGATTTTCTCTAATGAGAGCATGGAACACTGGCACAGGTTGCCCAGAGAAGCTGTGGCTGCCCCATTCCTAGAAGAGTTTTCACAGGCTCCTGGAGCTCTGGGCATCCTGTTCTCATGGAAGGTGTCCCTGCCCACGGCAGAGGGGCTGGAGCTGGATGATCTCTGGGATCCTTCCAACCCAAGCCATTGGAGCATGTGATCTCTGACTCTGCTGTTTGTTGTAGCAAATCTTTGTTGTTTGAAAGAAGTGGAAGGGGCTGACATGTCTGTCTTCCATCTTCTGGAGGTTTTCAGCAATACTCAGTTTAAAAATATCTCTACTTTTGGCATTTCAGTTAGAATAGCCTTTCCAGCCATATTTGGTGGCTTTAAATGTGGCAGAGCCATGTTCACAAGGTGATGGCAGTGAGCTCCACTGGCTTTTCCATTCTGCAGCCACTCTGCCATGATCATAAATTAGAAAGAAGACTAAATTAAAAAAATGAGTTTTAAACTGCTCTCCATGTATTTTAAATACTTCACTGCTGGTAGTTACAAATGTAGTGCTTAGGGGGACATGGCTCAGTGCTGGCCTTGGCAGTGTCAAGTTATTGGTTAGACTTGTGATCTTAAAGGTCCTTTCCAGCCTAAAGGATTGTGGTTTTATATTCCAGTCTTCTGGTCTTCTCAGCACTTTCTCTTCCCATGTCCTGATTCAGTGCAGCCTTGAATTCAGCAGTTAATGATGGTCTGCTGGACTTTGGAGATGATTTACTGTTTTGTTTTGGGCACTGCTGTTGTGCTAGAGCAGAAAAAGCTCCATGGCAAACAAAAGGCAGCTGCTAAGACCACTTCCAAGAAGGTTTGAAGGATATGATGGAAGCAAGGATGACAGGCTGATTTTGTCTTGTCTCAAGTTGTAAATGAAGCTGTGAAAGGCAAATGTATGAAGCTGCAAATGAGAGGTAAAAAATGTTTCATATTTAATTAAGCTTTCAATCTGTAATTATTTCTGTGTCTATGAATGACAGCACTGTTGTCAATTACTATATAAGTAGACTTGACGTTTGTCCTAAATTTACCCCATTGATCTTTTAAGATCATTGTTTAAATGAAATTGAAAAATACTAAAACATTCCCTTTTACCAGAGTTTCTCATATTGTTTTGCTCCATAACCTTTGATAATAATTTTAATTCTAAAGTCTGCATTTCATATGTTACTCCTTCGTGTTTGAAGTTATGTTTGATTGTTTTTTTTCAATTCGCCCCCACCAATGCATTAAAACACTTCTGGCTCACTTGAAGGAGTTGAGCAGCGAGAAAGAAGAGCAGGGAAATTTAACTGAACCTGAGAAACTCTGCAAAGTAGCAATTAGTAAGTAATTTAACCATCAGGGGCCACTGCAGAGCACAGTTCAAGCAGAAGCTTCTAGTCTTCTAAGAGAAAAAGCACTTCTGAACATCTCATATAAGATGTGTAGAAAGCTGGGGTACTTTTCAAGTCACTTTAAAATAAATGTGATAAATATATTTCCCTGAGTAGGATAAGGAGAGCACAGCAGTGAATGGAATACTGAAATAAACCCAGCATTTCAGAAAGGAAGCAGAATGTAAAGTTACCCTCTAAGTCCCTAACCCACTGTACTGAAAAGAGTTCAACCTGAATTCAGGCAGCACTTCAGGGAAAATTAATTCACTGTATGATTTTATTTTGGTCCACCTACTGCCGTTTTCCTTAAATGAATATGTTGAACAAGGAGGTAATTGGGAGCTAAGGAAATGGTAGGTGAGGAGACCTTAATTTACAAAATTGTTTTCTGAGAGTTTTGTCATTAATTATATTGCTAGAATACAAAGGCTTCAAGATCACACTTTCTGGATGATAAATTCCTTTGTTTATTTTAGTGAAGCAATACTTGTGCTTTCCACATATTGTAAAACTTAAATGACTGTGAATATTGGTTCCTCAGCTTTATTCTCCATGTTTGTAAAGCAAAAATTTCAAGACTTTTTAGCTTTCTTTCATTTGAACGCCACGTTTCTAAATGCTCATTCTATTTCTGCATGATTGCAAGTTACAATATCCTCAATTGTTTGCCAAATGTACAAACTATTACTAATTTTCCTAATGAACTGGAGACAGTGTGAACAGCTCCTACTTGAAAAGGCTTGGCTGGTGCAGTAAAAGCTTTCTTCCTTCCACAGCAAAGGTGTATGAGAAGAGAATTAGTTAATCCAGCTGGAAAGCTTGATGACTTTTTAGGTGGCTCACATGGTGTTACAAAGCACAGAAGAAGCTAGGCAAACAAAAAAAACCTTGGTAGATACAGAGTAAAGGTGAAACAGTGAAGGGATGGAGAGGCAAAGAGTTGCATTATTTAGCATGGAATGAAAAAATCCCACAGCTATTGCTGACCTAGGCTGGAAATCCTGTGGCGCAGATGCTCTTGCACATGTCTCTGTTGTCTCTGGCCCCGTGGAAATTTGCCAAGAACAGGCAATGGTTGTTTGCTCTGAGGTGCATGAACCAGCAGCTTTGATGAGCTGGTGCAGAATGCAATTGGGTTTTCTTGGAATTCATGGAAAACAGAGATTAGCCTGCAGTTTGCTATGCCAGTGTGCTCATCAAGAGGGTGCAATTTAAATACATGTGGTTTCTAATTCTAAGTGATCCCCTGCTTTCTCCTAAACTCTAAAAATAATCAGTTTGGAGCACCAAAAGTGGTTTCTTCTTGGCCCATACTGCACAGTGTGAAATTTCCCTCACTCTCTTTAGCTTGAGATCCTGTTATTGGTTTTGGGGTCCTTTTGTGGGCTAAGCAGCAGCTGCAATTGGAGATTTGTTATGGAGCACTGAAAGGAATGTTTTGTGTGCTTGTATCAGTGCCATGGCCATGGATGAAGTGGGGATAAGAATTACTTGTGTAAGCACTACTTTTCTGGGATACCCTCAAGTATTTGTGAGGGCTGGGCATGGGAGCAGGTGCTGTCACTAGATATTGTGGGTTTTGAAACTCTTGGTAATAGCTAATCTTGCTACATATAGAAGGAAATATAGCAACTGTTGAGTTCCTGTAAACAGATAAAAATTCGAGTTAAAAATTAAGAGGAAAAGACTTTGGTACAAGAGGTATAAATGCTCAGAATTGATGTTGTAGGAAGAGCTGTGGTGCTGTTTTCAGATGAATTCTTTGGAAAGTATTGTTGATCTTGAATGGAACTTTTTTCACATGTCATATGTTACCCAGCTACTGGTGATGCTTATTTTCCTTTCAGGTTAGCTCAAAGCAGGAGTGCTGCATCTTGGGATTTCACTGTGGATGTGGGGGTTATTAGTTAATTGTAGTAACTATTTTACAGCCACGCTGTTTTCCTGTGTTACCTAATGTATGAATACAGACATTGTTAAAAATTTGATGGAAAGTGTCTTTTACTGGGAAATTTCAGTTACCAAGTAAGAACAATGAATTTTCAGGAGATTTCTTCCAAAATTCTTCAGAGTGATTTGTCACGCAAGGTTTTATGTTCAGACAGTTGACATGCCTGGGCAGCTGTCCCCACACACTGAAATTGGTGTGCATTTTTAGTTCAGATTCACTTATTTGTTACATATGCTAACAAACTGTGCAGACATAAATCGTGAAAGAATCTTAAAGGGCAGGAATAAAAGATTGATTCCTTAATTATGGGCACAGAGAGCAGCTTGGCCTTTGTGGATCCATTGCACCAATGTGAGGCTAACCTTGCCTTTTTGGGAGCCTTAGAGGTTCCCAGAAGCAACTTTTCCTCTGCCCTTCTCTTTGTGATCCAGCAAAGTTGGACTCTTTCTGATCTCCTCATTAAGTTGCATCGAGTTTCAGGTTGCTGAACAGGAACAGGAACAATGTCCCCTCTTTTTGCTCTTTGTCTAGATGTATCTCTGTTTTGGAGAGCACAGTCTGTTTTCCCAGTGAATTGCTAAGGAATGTTTAAAATCTGGAGTATTTCCTTAATTTTTTAAGGCAGGAAATTTATGGGGGGAGAGGAAGGATGCTTTCCTCTTTCTTATCTCTGGAATTAGCAGTCTGTGGTGAACACAAGCTAGGTTTGTTCATGTATGTTTCTGTTATGCAAAACTTGCCTCATATACCATCAAAAATACTATTAGCTACTATTTTAGATGCTTTTAATGGAAGAAATAAGAAATGTGGAGAGCCCTAAGACACCATTTCATAATACTGAATTTTAGAAGCTTGCTTTTAAAGCCAAGATTGTATCATATAAATATCACACGTGACCTCAATAGTTTATTGTTTCTCTATAACCTGTTAAACCTTATGTAGATTTTCTGCTAATTGTCCTCTAGGAATTCCAGATATAGATACTTTGTATTTCCTGACAACATTAATAGAATTTTACAAGATGTCTAAAGTAATTAGGGGTGCATCTGGCCTTTACTTGATCAAATTTAAAACTATTATTTTAAACTCCCAAATACACTAAGAGTTCTGCAAGCAGACTCATAATAGATTAATATTCATCTTCTTTTTTATCCCAATGCACAAGTAGAATCAAGTTTCAAATTAAGTCAATGTGCAAAATTGCTTGTTCAAATTAAGTCAATGTGCAAAATTGCTTGTTCAAATTAAGTCAATGTGCAAAATTGCTTGTTCATGTCAGTGTTTATGAAGCTCTAAACATTTGTTCAGAAATTAATGTATGAATTTCCCAGCATGAAGAGACAAATGTACATTTGTCTGGTACATTTTTAAACTTTTTTAAATGAGATAAAAGTTGATGTTTTTGTTGCTTCCTGTTACAATACTTGAAATGAAAGGGTGCTCTAGGCAAATTTTAGTCAGATGTTAGGAGTGGAAAGAGGTGGTGAGAGTATGCATCCAGGTGTGGTCTCTCTGATAAGCTCAATTTTGTCAAAGTCAAACCTCAAGAGCCTGGAGCCTTTCATGTCCTCCACACAAAAGTGATTTACTTTGTGACTTGAGACTTGTAAGTTTCCCCAGCCCTAAAATAAGTTCTGCCCAATGGATCATTGCTTTTCAGTAGTTTCTGACAGTCCCCAGCTCGATCTCTAACACTTCAAGAGGTTGTAAAAATGAACCTCCCCACCCCAAATCTCTCTTGATAAAGAATTCTGATATTCTGATATTCTCAGGGTGTGACAGGAATTTGAGATATCATTGCAGATATCAGCCTGATCTATGAGTTTGAACTGGATTGAGATGTTAAGGCCATCTTAGTTTTGCATGAATTATAATTACCTGTTTGTTTATGTATGTAGTTATAAGTGTGTGGCATGATTTTAGTTACTAAAATTCTCTAAACACCTTTCCACAGCTGAAGATTCTTAGATAAGTTTCCTGCTGCAGAGGGATCTGTGGTGAGTCTGCTGGCAGTGGCTGACCTAGGAAGTATTGCAGGAATTTGCTCCAGCACTGCCCTAGATACCCCCTTCTCACCTTCACATTCAGAAGTTTTTATATTTGATTCTTTCCTGTTGTTTATTATATTTCCTTTAACTCTAAAATTGCTTCTGTGGCTAAAGGAAGTTTGAAGGAAGTTTCCACTCATGTCTGAAGTTTCCACCTGTGCACAGCTGTGGAATACCAGCTTTACCACTTGCAGTTGAATTGCAATATCACCCCAAGAGAAGCATTAGCATTCTTTGAAAATAACCTGGATGTTATTCTTTGCCATGCTAGGAGCTGGGTGTGGGTCAGAAGTGATTGGTGACCATCATTTCTGGAGAAGAGTAGAACCATTTACATGCCCAGGTGCTCCCAACACGCCAGTTTCCCTTTGTGAAAGGTGCTGCAGACATGAGGGGAGTTAGGGAAGCTGTATTTTGGGATTATTTTATTACAGTTCAGCAGCATATGGAGGTGGACTCTGCCTTTTTCACTTGTCCTGCATGGCCTCAGTCAGGTCAGGTCATTGATTCTTTGTGTGACACCTTCTGTCAGTTAAAAAAAAACCAACATTGAATATTGGCTCTCTTTAAAAGCATCAAGTCAACCTTCTAAGATATTTCATTGACATTTTTGACATTCAAAAACTCAAACACTGACTTTTGTGGTTTGGGGCTGTTTGTTTTTTTTTTTTTTCCAAACCACAACTTACTGTGCAATTAAGTTATTCAAAATAATGCAAGCAAAACACTTGGTTTGTGAACCAACAAAAATTTGCAGCAGTAGAAGTTTGTCTGAATTGGTAATTCTGCTCATTTTTCAAATAAGATGTCAAAATTGGACATTGTTGAACATAAATTGCATTTATGTTTTTGCTTTATCTAGTTATGCTGAAAGTGTCAGAGAACTTGAAATTTTCTAAGCTTCGATATTGTTTCACAAAATGTAGCAAGCTGATAACTAATCTGTTTTATTGTTCATTCTGGGTTAATCAAAAATGTAATTATGACTTTTAATTAGAACAGAAAAAGTGTCTGCTAGTAGCTCATAAAAATTGCTTTTTTCTGCCTCGTCACCACAGGTTATGAAAGACAAAGAAAGCTTTCAGAGTAATAACAAGGAGACCATCTAGCCTCAAATTACTCATAATTGGACTTAATATTTTAAAGCACATCTAAATATATTGGCTGCTGAAAGCTGTGAGTTTATATTCTAATTTAATTTTAAAGCATGAAATTCAGCAGTACCTAGAAAAACACATTTCCCCCCAACATCTTTTCAAGCAGTTTCATGGTTCTGTTCTAAATTCCATGTTAATTCCATGGAGACAAGTCAACAAGCAGGCTTATGCACATCTTAAAAAACCAAGCTTAGCAGGAAAGGACCCTAGAAGTGCAAAATTCTACTCATTATACCCTGGGTTTGGGTAGATGAGTATGATAAATAAATATCTACACACACAGATGTACAATAAATACAGAGGAAGATATAAGAATTGTGAGAAACAAAATTCACATTTGGATTTATTATATCCATTATAAAATAGCACACGAGGCAAAGAGAAGGAATTTAAACCAGAAGTAGGTGATTATAATAATTTGACAGTAAAAACCTCACAGTACAGGGAGAAATCTGTGGTTGTCACAGTGCAATAAAAGCCTGGGATTATTTGGAGGAAAAATCCTGGCAGTGTGTTTTTACTGTTAGGTGAGGAACAACTGCTATTCCTCTAATTATTTCTTTTCTGCATCCTGGGAGCACTTTTATGAATATAACATACTTTTCATTCATGTAGTACTTAAAGAAATTGCTGAACAAACCTGCACATCAAGTGTTGGTAACAGCAGTTTTCATTGAGATGCAGTGAAGAGTTTTGGAGGAGCTGAATTAGGATCTCTCCAGGCCACCAGTGATGGCTTTCAGTAACCTGAAGGCCTCAGCAGAGACAATTTTTCCATATTGTGTAAGCAGAATGGCCCTAGTGATTTCATGGTAGCCAGCCCTGCATTGCTCATTGGGATTGCAAATATGGAACTAGAAACAAAGGGATAAGAGATTTTTTTGTTGGATGCCCAAACAAACAAAATACTGTATCATTCTTGCTCCTGCAGCAAATACTTAGAGTAAGATTAAAAAGTAAATAGAGGGCATGGAATTGAATTTCTGAAGTGTCATTTAGCTGTGGCCTGAGTTTTATCAAACCTGAAAAAGCCAGAATATGCAAAATGACCAGCTAATCACCAAAAGAAATAGAACTTGATTAATTCATTAGTGTTCATTACAAAAGAGGATGTTTCCAGTAAGGTCCTTATAATGTGATTTCAAGAATGAATTTTTACAGCTTTGCTCAGTGACCTGGAAATATCAAAGAATTAATATTGTAATTGTGCAGATGATATGAGAGAAAAATAATGAAGGGAAGGGTTTGATTCAGAGCTCTTGATAATCTGGGCATAAGTAAACAATGTGTAGTCAGCATGGCCATGCAGGCACAGAGATTTCAGACCAGAATGCAAAGTGCTGGGAGAGAGATACCAGAAAGAGGGGGCCCCAACCTTTTGAACTAAAAGATGGCATAACCCTGAAAATCCTCTTATAAACTTCATACTTGATTTCCTGTATTAAGGAATACTCCCCCCAATTTCATATATTCAAGGTTTTTAATTTCCAAGCTTATGTGATTCCATAATTTGGAATGCAGTGTCCAAAAGCAGTTTATCTGTAATGTATTTCTGCTTTATGTCTGATTACTTTGCTTTTGATGTATCAGAGCACTTCTGCAGGTAAGCTCTTCTCTTCTCTCCTCGGGTGAAATGCAGTGCCTGGGGGATTCAAAAAGTCTCAGTATGGCATCACTTAGAGCCCACAGAGTATCTGCCTCACTGCCAGAGATGACTCAAAAATAACTTCTGAAAAAGCAGAGCCATTGATGGCAGTCATGCCAAGGTGTTAAATGAAGGTAACTTCAACAAAGGGTTGATTCAGATTTTATCCTCAATGTGTAAGTCATGCCTGTGCTCACTGTGTCTTGATACCTGGTCTAATTATTTCTGTAAGTGTTTAAAAAATCCATTATAACACTAATTAGCATGTTATTCCTTAATTAGCCATTAGCTAGTCAAATATTTGTCTCTGTCTCAAAGTGGGGATTCCACTGAGGACTAACCAAATTTCATACTTTATGAATAGACTTCTAGCTTGCCCTCTGAGGAGATGACTGGAAAACAGTCATGGATTTCAGGGAGCATTTGGAAAATGTCTAGGTGCTGCATGGCTTCGGAGGGTCTACCATTCCCAATTCATAGAAAAAGAAGAAAATGATGTGAGTTCTCTGGACAAAAAAGTGTTTTTCAAGGCCTTTGAATGTGTGGACTACCCAGGTGCTTGAGTGGAGTGCATCTGACAGGCAGACCTATGTGATGTGCTCAGTGTTTCATTTCAGGTGTATTTAGCATGTTTGATAAAGATGAGAAGTGTAGCGCTGGGATTTTGTCTTTTTGAGAAGCTGCTTTTTATTTGTGCTGGTGCATTCTTGAAGGGGGGGCATGCCCAGTAACAATTATTGCCTGAAGTAACGAGTGACTTTATGGCACTGGCTTGTGGTGGTGTTTGTCCCCATTTTATCACCCCTGGTCTGCTTAGAAAGCTGCTCTGTTACAAGTGAAATATCCCCAAAGATGTGGAAGCTGTGGCCAGTGATCAGAGGGTGCCTTAACCATCCTCATCCAGGGCTGGATGGCCAAACTCTGCCACAGCAAAGCTGGGAGCCAGAGGAAGGTACAGGTGGTAGGTACAGTCATTCATTACTCTAAGCTGGCTGGAATTGTAAATGTTTAGTTGCTATTTGTGTCATCTCCACTGGGATTTATCTTTTAAAAGCTCCCAGACTGTGGAACGGGTGCCCTTCTGCAGTTCAAGTTTAAACTTAGGCGTGGGAGAAAGATAACCCCAGTTTCACTCATGCCTTGTCCCAAAGGAAGGGCTTGCAGCTGGGTGAAGCAAATTTGCCTGCAGTGTTTAGTGTCAGGTTTCCCAGATGAAGAGGAGATCAAAGCTGAGAGATTAGGACATGCTGGTTAGAGGGGAAAATTGCAGTTTAGCTGTGCTGCTATTTTTGAGACTTGTCATATTTGCCTTCTGTCAGGTGAGCTGAGCTCTGATGTGCTGTGAAACATGTGTGTGTGTGTTAGAGCTCTGTGGAGGGACGTGGCAGCATAATGCCTCAGAAGAAATGCAATAGCCTCATTTCCTACTGGGTCCTGATTAAAATGAGAAATCCAAGGATTTTGCAAATGTATCCAGGAGAGTCTCATGGGAGAAATGCCACAGACAGGAAACAGTGTTCTCTTTATCTTTCTTTAAAATAATGATAACAATACGACACAAATACTGCAAGGACCACGTTGGCTTTCTAGAAACACTGATTTCTTTTTGTCTTTCCTTCCCTGCCTTTCTGTGCCTCCTGTGCCTTCTTTCTCTCAGTGGGTCTTCACTCCATGCGTGCCTTCACCAACTTGTTTTTACTAGCATTACACCACACAGCATCTCTAACACTCACACTGTATTTTACCTTTGTACCTTCTCCCCTTTATTTCTGAAATGCTTCCAAAATTTGTCTCCAAATCTTTTTCTTGTTGTCATAAAAGCTGAACATTCTTTTTTTCTTCAGAAATATGTACAAGGAGGCTTTATAGAAAAGAAATTGTCCATAGATACTGTAAATGTTTTAGAATATTAGGTGTTGATTGATTTAACTAACAGTGGTGTTTGTATACACAGTAGTTAAGGTTTTCGTGTTTGGCTACAACTGGAAATTGGCCTGTCAAAGGCAACAAAACCTAAAGGTGTGTGGCCATTGTCAATATCCCACTGCAGGAGTTACTTTGTAAAACAAAGGGGTAGTCCTGGCCTGAAGATTTTACAAAGTCAGGTATGTTTTCTATGCAGCAGACGATTGTATGTGTAAATTTAAGATTCAATTTCAAGCTTAGTTCTTAATGTGTGACTGGATATGAATTTTGTACTGTTGTTTATTCACTCTCTCCAAACAACCCCTAAATGTGTCAGTAGAAACAAGAGAGATGCAAATGATAAATGAATATTGGTAAATGACCAATCCTGCATACATCTGTCATTGGCTACCTTTTGTTTTTACATGTCTGCATGTGCCTTTTTCTTCTTGAATTGAAGAAAATGCATATTCCTTAAGATGGTAAGAATGGTGGATTTGTGTGATCAGGTTTCGGTGTTTTCACTTAAAGCCTTGAGAGAAGAAAAGAGAAGTATTTCTGAAAATGGGAATAAGCTTTGTTTGAGATGCATCAAACCTTACATGACCCTTGACTTTGGTTTCATTAGAGTTCAATCTGATAGAAACTTTGAGGTAAGAACCACAATGTCTGCAATGACAGCTAATAAGCACAGAAATATTATGGATACTGTGGAACCAGATCTATGCTTCTTTGTTTTCCTTTCATATTGTTATCTACCTGGAACAAAAGCTGGTGTGTGAGTCACAAAAAGTCCTCATTATTAAAGCCAGAGGTATTTTGCTGCTTAGAAATCTAGCATATACTTGCCTGAAGTAAAATATGAGCCCTATTCATTTGATATCACCATGTAGACCTGAAATTGTTAGCAGAAATCTTATTTAGCATTGAGATATTATTCTTATCCAGGCCTCAGTAACAAAAATGACCTGTGGAAAAAGGAGCTCCTGGGAAACTATTTCATTCTGTAAATTAGTTTAAATTAGCATCATTCTGCAGCTCCCAAAGTTAAAGGATCAGATGCAGAATATATCCCACAATGCAACCAATAAACCCTTGCTTTTGGAGTTCAAGTGCCTGAAAGCTTAGGTTCAAAATGAAGAAAAAACAATAAAAGATATTTATGTATACTCTTGAGGTCTAATTAGGCTTAGTGTTTCACATGTACGTGCATATTTACAAGCCAGATATTGTAATGTTTATGGAAATTGACACTTAACTTTGAATTGCTTCTATTTGCATATGCAAATTATCGAAGCAATTCAGTGTGAATGGATTTTAGAGACCTGTCAACAGTTGTTTATGGGGAAAGGCAAGGGAACCTGGAAACAAATCCGTGTGAATTAATGGCTTTGTTTGGCTGGGAGCATTGGAAGTGTTGGTGACCTGGGCAGGTTCAGGGTCCCAGCGTGTGGCAGCTGCAAATGCAGGCCAAGAAGGAGATTTGATTGTGCCCCACGAGCCACTTTGGGGGTCAGCAGCCCCTGTAAGCCCAGCCATTCCCACTGCAGGTGTGTTCTTGCTGAAAGGGGCCCCCAGCCCTGTGCTGGCAGCATTGGTGCAGCACTCAAAGCACACGAGCACTGAGCAGAGGTGT
This sequence comes from Euphonia xanthogaster, assembly GCA_034509185.1. NCBI lineage: Eukaryota > Metazoa > Chordata > Aves > Passeriformes > Fringillidae > Euphonia > Euphonia xanthogaster. The sequence goes on from JAYDZK010000274.1 coordinate 29,238,095, forward strand.
CCCTGCAGCAAGAGCAAAGGGAGGGGGCAGAGTTCAGAGGGGCACAAGGTGTGGCAGCAAGAATTTAAATGTTCCTGGGCTCCTGGTGCAAGGTGGAAAGTGAGCAGGATTCAGCCAGCCAGTTGCTTATGTTTGCTCCTGTGCAAGCAATCTCACAGGCACATCTTCCACAAACTGCAGCTCTGTACCATACACCAGCACTGGAGGGAGCTGCTGGGGGAACTGCTCAGTCTCTGCTCTCCTTCCTGGAGAAGTTAATGAGAAGAAGCTGTTCTAATTCGTGTCAGTGTACTCCACTGTTATTGTTCTCCTTGTAACAAAAGAAGAACAAAAGGCATGGAAGTCAGGAGCGATGAAGTGCATAAATTTGAGGGATGCTACAAAGAGATCATTTCATAACAGAGCCATCAACATCTTCTAATTGAGATTGTTATAAATATATCAAGATCAGATACTGAAGACAAAACAGTGCACATTTTCTTGTCAGTATCTCAGGTGTGTGCCAAACAGGATTTCAGGAGGAAGAGCAGAGGAGCATAAGCACAGCACCTTGTTCCCTCCAGAGGTGCTGCAGTGGATTGTGACATCTGCTCTGGAGAGACAGGACTCTGCACCCAGTGAGACTCTGGGGCTGGCACATCTCTGCATGCCTGTACTGCATTGGGACGTGGTGGTCCTGTTAACTCTTTCCTGCAGGGATGCTCTGTGGAGCAGCTTTCTGTGCCATTAGCCTTAGTGGTCAGTTGTCAGGGCTGTGAGGAATGAGCCCCCAGGTCTGTGGGAGCCCCATGGCTTTGTTGTGCAGCATGAAGGAGCCTTGGTGGGCCTCTTCACACTTGACACTATTTTTTGGGACACAGAACTTTAACACGAGCCCTTTTCTGACTGTGTGGAAAAGCAATTGGGGGAAACAATGGGAATTTGCACACCATTTTTTATGTTCCTCACACATCCACGCCGGGGTCAGAAAGTATTTGGCACCTTATAGTTGAAAGAAATTACATTTTTTCCCCCCCCTGTGTTTCACTCTGTCATTGTGTAAGGTCAGCCATGCTAATGTTGTCATCAGGCAATGGTGCTTGGAGTGTGGGCAGGGCAATGGCAACTGGGAAAGCAAAGCCCAACACTAAAAGCCAGGGTACTGCTGCACTGAGCAGCCTTGCCTCTGGAAATGTGGAGACTGCCCAGCTGCAGGGTTCATCCTGCTGCAGACTGTGGCGAGCAGAGTTACAGAGAGCTCAGCACAAAGGCAGAGGTGCACGAGCGTGTGGCACATTACTTGTATTTATAATGAAGACTGCTGAAGTTAAATGAAACACTGAGCAACTGTGTTGTCTGAGTTAATCTAAATCTGAATCCTGAGAGCTCTGTAAACCTTGAAGATTAATTCTTTTATCCACTGCTCTGGAAAACTTGGATTTTTTTTTTTTTTTTAATTTCTTTTCTTGGAGTTGGCTTTTGTTTTATATCTGTCACCAGACACACACCTAAATGAGTTAGCAGGCAGATAAATACACACAGAACCAAAGACAAGTACATGTTTTGTATACACGTTTGCTTCACTTAAATACATGAATATTCAGGGTAAAATGTACAATCAGCACTCAAGATTTAGTCAAAATTTAGTTATGAGAGAAGCCACTTACCTCAGTGTAGCACTAGTGATAAGTTTTAAGCCCATTTTTAGTACTGGCCAAAAGAAACTTTTGACTTCAGTAAATATTTCCGTGTTGATGAAAATACACTGGGTGGCTTTGGGAAATGGGAACTGGTCAGGGGTTCAGGCTCAGCAGTGGTGGTGGAGCAGTTCAGGAGGGACAAGTGGTGGCACAGCTGCTGGTGAGATGAGAATCATACCCAGTGCTTTAGGACCCTGTACCTGAATGAAAAAAGACTGATATTTATGGAGGCTCAGTGCTCTGCACAAATGTGCTACAGAGCTGTTCAGGCATCTACAGTGCCTGTGTGAAGGCAGGGTGTGTGTGACTCTCAGGGAAATCTCCTTTGAGGTCTTGCCTTCTCTAAAGCCAAGTGGAGCCTTTTCCCACCTTACCAGATCTGCTGGAGAGCATTTTATTGCCGTGACAGTTTAGAGGTTCTGTTTGAACTTTAAAAAAAAACCACAAAAAACACCAGTTTTGTCCAAATTATCTGCTTTTTATTTTTCCCTGAGGTGAGGAAGAGGGTGTACAGGGTCCAATAAAGCAGGTTGTGTTGGATGTGCCAGAGTTCCTGGAGACAGTTAACTGCCCAGGCAAGAAAGACCATTTATCCTCCTTATTCTGCCCTTGCAACCTGAGAGCTGCTAGGAGTTCATTAAGTCCTGCCCTTTCTCAACTGCTCCTTCCCCACAGGCACCTGGAGCATGAAGGGGGAATCTTTACAGAGCTCCATGGGCTCTCCTTCAGCCCCTTCTCCCACCTCTACCCCTGCTAAATGGGTTGGAGCTTGTTGGAAGGTGAGAAATAACCTAAAAATGGAGAGTTCTACCGTGTGCAGAATTTATTTTCCTGGACTTGACCGTGTCCCTTAGGGTGATAAGGGAACCTCTTCTCTTGTTTGCCTGCTCCTGATGCTGTCCCCATGAGCCAGCTTGCCAGGTCTAAGCTGGGCCCTTCTTACAGAGTGCAGGTGAAACCATCTCTTCCCACGTGGAAAGCAGTTGCAAGGCTGAGCTCAGGCAGTTAACACAGGCAGTGTTGAAGAGCATGAATGGGGCTTCAGGGTGTGAATTTACCTTGGCAGCTTCTTCATTCCTCCAGATGCTCCTTCCCTTCTCCAGGAGGTGCTGTGTAACTTGAAGTAGGACTCTTGCCTTAAAAGCTGCATAGACCAAAGTGGGAAAAAAAAATCATTAATGCTATGTAGTAGGAGGAGCAATCTAGTATTTCTTTCATTTTGATTTTTTGCTTCCCTGAATAAGGAATATTGAAGGACTGAATTCATCCTGTTATGTTGATCTGCATGAAAAGAAATGTAAATGAGATCCAGATGTGTTTTCTCCTCTAGCAGTTTCATTCACTATGCTTTAGATATGGGAAAATGAAATGTATTCTGTAATAGGTTGGAGGAGAATAGACCAAAATTATAATTTTATAATATTCCCTGGGAATTCATAGAGGCCTAACGAATTAACTAGGAAACTCTGATGTCTAATGAACTCTGCATGGGGAAATATTTAATTTTGCACTGACTGCCATAAGGCAACTGCACAGTGGTTATTTAATCATCAGCTGTAGAAATAAAACAGCAGTAGAAAATAGAAAATAGACCTGTGCCCAGCATTGTAGAGAAATTTTTAACTCAGCCCCCCCTTCAGTCCTTGTTGGAGGGGTTGTAAGGTCCTCTTTTTGAGAGCCAAAGCTTTTGGGAAACACCTGCCTGGAAACTCTGACTGTAAGAGCACACCTTGAGGAAGCACAGAGAGGAAAATGGGAACACCTCTGAAGACAGAGCAGCCTTGCTCTGTTTGAAGCCATTCCCTGTAGCTCTGAAGTTATTTGGAATAACACAGTGATGCAGCTCATTGTGCTAAAGAGCACTGTGAATTAATTGGTGTTTGTTCAGTGTACTGTAAATATAATTTGCTGTATAAACCAAGGTCATGGCCTGTCCTGCAGTGGTGGAGAAACATACACATAAAAGGTTGTGTCTTGGACAGTGAAATTCCTGCTCTGCTGTGAGGTGGCTTGGAGAAATGCAGGGTTTGATTGTGGCAGGCCTGGAAGTAACTGGCTTAACCCCAGCAGCTCTTTCCTTTATGGCAGATTTTTCCTGGCTGCAGAGCCCTGTGACAGAGATCTCCTCCTGCCCACACACTGCCCTGGAACAGCAGCCAAGGAGCAGCTAGGCCCTTCTTACAGCCAGAAAATCACCTTTTCATAAGTGCAGGGATCTTCTGGATACTTTATGAAAGAAGAGGGTATCAAAATATAACCTGTCACCTTTTGCTCTTCCAGGCTTCATCAGCCATAAATTCTGGGTTCCATCTCCTCATATTTCCCTTTTGTCCCTGAGCTTTTCCTGAGTCTGGTTATTTGACCAACTTCTTTCACTAGTCTGAACCAAGAAACCTAGATTTAAACCCAATTTTGTTTTTTTTTCCAGACATGCACTCAGTCTTGCAAAATTTCTGTTCTGCTTGATAAAATTGATTCAATCTTGCTTAAATGGACCAAGGAAAATTTGATACAATCATAGAATATCCTGAGTGGGAAGGGACCCACAAGGATCTTGAAGTCCAGCTCCTGGCCCTGCACAGGACAAACCCAAGCCTCAGACTCTGAAGTGTCCTGGAAGATGGAGACATGAAACCAGGCTCATTCTCCTTCTTTATAGGGGGTGAGCTTATGTTTATCTCCTGTCATGCAGGGGACTTTACAAGTCACTGGGCTCACTGAACAACCAGAAGGGTTTGGCTTTAGTTCATTTTTAAAAAATCTTTTTCCCCAAGCTCCATCTCCCCTGAGACAAATTGGAAAAAAAACAAACCAAAAACAAACCCGGAATAAAAAAATTGTATCGCAGAGTAGGAGGAAATAATGGTGGAATGTTAATGTATTTTGAAAAATGGGATTATTTTCAGGTAGCTTGTCCATTACTACATCATGTCAAGCAATAAATGCTGTACACCATAGAGTTACACTCTCATTTGGAGCACTCTTGCAGTACATTGGATTTTTGGTAATGTGTTTATTCACTCTATCCTCATTATAGAAATAATCAACAAAATAGATCTGTGCTCTTTCAAATCCCTGCAGAAGTCAGTCATCTCTCCAAACATATGGCCTGTTTACCTTCCCAAAAGCAAAATGTCTTCATAATATCAAAACCCAAAGACCCTTCTCTGTTCCAGTGCAGCAGACCTGGAAATTCATGGAGGTTTTGCTGTGCATTTGGATCCCCAGCTGGTGCTTGAGAGCAGAAGGCCAGAGCTCTAAGCAGGATGCATGGGGCTGTCGAGCCCCCACGCTGCAGTGCCTCTGACATTAGTTCATCAGGAGAGGAAAAAATAGCTGACCTTGTAGGGACTTGCACCAGGAACCTCTGGCTAATTGCCAGCCAGAAGAGCATTTTAGGAGCAAGTGTGCCATGCTCAGGACCAGGGAACAAGGCTGATTGTTCTTCCCCCTTGTTGCAGAGTCATCAGTGACTTGTTCCCCAGAGATTTCTGGTTTTACTGTGTGCACTACTGTCCTTGGTGGAAACATTCTGCACCTCTGCTAGGAAAACTGATGCTGAAGTGCTTGGAAACAATCCCCCCTCTCCACCCAAACCCCTATTTTATCCATCTTGCTTATCACAGAAGCATGTGTTGCTGCCAGCATCCTTTGAGACTGCAGATGCAGTGGGAGCAGTCTTGGACCACGGGAGGAAAAGGGGTTCTGTGTCATAACCTTGCTCAGCAAGTCCCCCATTGCAGCTGGAACCATAACAAAGAGAGTGAAGCAACATTTGTAAGAAATGCTGGGAGATCATAGTGAGGGAAAATGTGTTTAGATTGCAGACAGAAACCTGTTCTCTGGTGCCCACATTCATCCTGACTTAGAAACCTTTCAGAAATGATGCTTCTCAGCAATCTCTGCAATATCATCAGAACGCTGATAACATTCTGTTTTATCAGGTCTGGGGTAATTAAAGTGATGTTCTTTCTTTTTTTTTCCCCTCTTTCTTATATTCCTCACCACCATATTTTCAGAAATAGCTCCATTAGATGTGACTGCTTCTTTGCTCACATGAGAGAGAAAAGTGGTCATAGAAAATCTGTATTACAAGGTTTCCATCTCTCAACCAGATATTTGTTTTTTGTTTTGCGAGTTCTTTGAATCTAAATAATGTGGGCTGCAAGTAAAATTGCACATATCTCCAGTGCCCAAATAATCAGTCACTTAGAGATTTTAACATTGGAAATTCACTAAATAAGGCTGTTATGCTTCAATATTTTGTGTAAGGCAATGATAAATGAAAGCAATGAGCACTGCTGTTATTTGAAAATAAGTTCAGTACTTATTACAATCTTGCAGAGTTTGTAAAGTTACAGTGTTATTAACCTTCCAATACAGATTGCTTTTCTAAAAATATCCTTCTTTTCTGCGTGAAGGCCTATTCTCTTTTTTTCTTTTGGCTAAGTTAACCTCAAAATATAATGCAGATCCTAATAAACTTCTTACAAGTGTAATTTCTCACAGTTTTCATTTTTTCCCCCCCATAATACTACTAAAAAGGAACTAAAATTGTCAAGTGTTTATTTTAATTTTTTGTGCATGCCACATGTGCACATACCCCATGAAACCCTGCCCACAGCAGTGACAATCAACCTGACAACATAAATCAGTCAGATTTTACCCAGGGACTGTTTCTGAGGTAACCAAAGAGGGTTGCAGCAATGAATGGTGGAGCACAGGAATGAACCCCAGGCTGCTGTGTGGCAATTCCATTGTTTCCCAGCGCAGCCTGGGAATGCTGTGTTGGTGCAGTGCAAAGGGGAAGGTGTGCAGGCTGGGGCTGTGCAGCTGCTGGTGGGAGTGAGGCTCCCCCTGGTGCCAGCAGGAAGCCTGGTGGCAGTCCTGAAAATAGGACCCTATCAGCTGGGATGCAGGTGATGTGTGAGCTCTGTGCCCAGGCTCTGTGGCAGAGCTGATTTGCCTGCTGAGGAGCTACAGAAGGAAAACAGCCCTTCCAAAGCCATGCTTTTTCTTTCTGGTTTTATTGCTCCTTCATATCCACATTCTAAAATGCTTTCCTACATTCCTAAAGTTCTGGGATGCTCTGCCCAGGGAGGTGATGGATCACCATCCCTGGAGGTGATGGATCACCATCCCTGGAGGTGATGGATCACCATCCCTGGATGTGTTTATAAAAAGACTGGATGTGGCACTCAGTGCATGCTTTAGTTGAGGTGTCAGGGACCAAGTTGGACTTGATGATCTCGAAGGTCTCTTCCAAGCTTGTGATTCTGCATCTTCCTTTTTATTTTATATATTTTATTCCTATTTATTTCCTAAATGTGCCTTTTTTTTTAATTTGTGAGAGGTTGTTGCTGAGGTAACAAACTTTCCTCAGGTACAAGAACAGGAGCTCTATGTTCTTGTGGTCAGGCTGGAAGATGAATTGTTGCCTTCGTGCTGAAGTCAGCATGAGTGAAAGTGTCACCAGTGCAGCTTCCATTGCTGCAGGTAGTTGAAGCAGGCTAATCCTTTTGTAACTGGCTTTATAAAGTACACGGTGTCTTTTAGCATTTGAGGTTTTTAACTTTATGGTATTGCTTTGGGGTTGCTTATTGCCTACAAAAAAAAAAAAAATCCCAAAAAAAAAAAACCAAAAAAAAAGAAAAAGGGAGGGGG
>JAYDZK010000274.1:29254281-29274464 GCA_034509185.1 Euphonia xanthogaster
AATTCATGATGTATGATTTATTCAAATACAAATAGAACTTTTGTTTATCAACTTGAATGCAAACAAAACTAATAATTTCAGCTGCTTTTATCTTCATTGTAAACCAGTCGAGCCAAGCACAGGAAGTCACTCAGAAATACTGCAGGTGTTCTCAGTCTTTTGAATTCTCTGGTGGGTATAGCAAATTATGGAGTCACTGTCCTGGCCTGTGCAGGCCTGTTGTACCAGTCCCTCTTGACCAAAAATATTTACTGAGCATTCAGTCCAACCCCTTTTATTCTTCTGGTTCTAAATAGCCTCATGTTTCAGTCCTGCTCAGTGCCCTGCAGAGACTACTACATGATTTACAACTAATATTTTTAATGTGATCTCACCTAATGCTTATTTCCATGTTCTGGGCTGTCTTCAGCTAGTATGTAATTAGTTCTCACTGTGTAATTAATCCTCACTACCTCTTGAGGAAGGGGCAGCTGAGGCAGAAAGCTGGGAGAGCCCAAACTAGAAGGTGTCACCAAAGCTCTCTGGGTGTTGGTGTCACCAAAGCTCTCTGGGTGTTGGTGTCACCAAAGCTCTCTGGGTGTTGGTGTCACGTGCTGCACGTGCCATTAGGGCAGCACAAGGCACAGGAAGGCTTTTCATCTTCAGTTCTTTGGTGGGATGCTTTTCAGGACACAGTTTCTGAGTGAGTGAACTCAGTGCACTTTTGCATCTCAGAATACCTAAAGCACTTGGACCCTGAACATTTAAAACTGGTCTTGTCATGGGTCTTGTGACTGATGTGTTTGTGTTTGGTGCCATGGAACAGCCTCAGTGTGAGCAACGTGGTGCTGGAGCTGACTGCTTTGGGGCTTTGCTCACCTCTCCTCTGGAATGCAGGGGACTCTACCATCTAGCAGAATATTTCAGGGTCATTTTGTCTGTTATTTAGCTGGAAATATGAAAGGTCTCATCTCTCCACTTCATTTGTGAGTGGAGTAAAAGCATATTTGGATGTGCCTACTCTTCACTCTTCTAGGACCTCCTTGCAGAATCTGTTTTGCTTTCAGCATCAGCACTATCTTGCTGTGCATCACAGACACATGCTTCAAACTTCTGGGTTTATAATTAATAAAGCAATTTTTGCCCAATAGTTACAATATCTGTTAGTGGTTAACTGTGTAAAATTTACTTTAAACACCTGTCATAGACACTGATAAGCAATTGTCTTTACTAATACAGTCACAGTTTTTCTTTTATATATGATATTTTACTTTGTTAATTGCTGGTAGTCCTTGTCCAATTTTTATTTTGTTTGTATCCAGAGTTGTTTTAGGTAACTGCTATCATAATGTTAATTGAAAAGGCTGAGATGGCTGTTTAACACTGTCAAAGGTGAGGCAAGCTACTTTCCTCCAGTGGGAACCAAGATTGGTGCTATTACTTTATGTATAACATTATTAAAGAGTGGGGGAGAAAAGTCCTTACATTTTATTTGCCATGTTCTGCTATTGCTGCTCCTAGCACTGAATTCTGCTCCCATGGGGATGGCTGTGGCACAGGATTCTGTGAGAGAGGGGGCTTCAGCAGCCCAAAGCAGCTGGAATTCCAGGGAATGGAAGGTGTTCAGGATGCCCCCTGAGCAGTCAGCATTCCTGCTCTGCTGCTGCTCATCCCTGGAACTGTGCAGTGGCTGCTCTGTTGGCTGGCTGCCTCAGGGGGCCCGTGGCATTCCAAAGGCATGGACCAGGCATCAAGGAGCTCCTTGGGACCCCCTCTTCTCACGGGCTGCATCCACAAATGCCAGGCACAGGGGAGGCAGGGAGTGGGGAGGGGGCAGGGAGAGAGCAGAGTGTTTTGTTTGCCAGCCCTGTCTCTCCCCAGCTCAGCCCTGCTCAGCTCTGCCCATCTCAGCACGTTTCAATCCCCGCGGATGCTCCGGCTCCTGTCGCAGCATCAGCTTTTGGAAATGCCACCCTGTTCCAGGTCACTGAATGAGGCACAAAAAAGGAGATGCTGCCTGGTGTAATGCAGTTTGTGAATGGCAAGAGCCTCCTCCAGGTTTAAAAAATTTAACAAATCACTCGGTAAAATTAAATCCATTTATGAGTGAAAATAACACTGTATCTAATGCAAACATTGTACTCATTTTTTCCACAACAAGAGTAGGAATATTTCATTACTGTGGGTAGAAAATATTGTATTTTCTCCATTTGTGTTCAAATGAAAACACAAAAAGATAAAACAAGGAATGAACTCATGCTGTATTCTCCCTTTAATCAGCTGAAAATCAGTTACATGATGCCTTTCAGTATTTTGCAACCACTGCTGCTACAGAAATGAGTAAGAGTTGTGATTGTGTGCGTGGTACCAAGGCCATGGCAAGAGCAGGAGATGAAGGCTGATTTTGTGACTGAACTGTAGATGAAGGCTGATTTTGTAACTCCTGCAACACTCAAATTATAGTATCAGACCATTGGCGTGTGATAACAGCTTTAGTTCTAAAGACATGCCAGATCAGGGGTAAAATTTGTAGCCAGTGGAATTCCACTGAAAACTTCACAGGTTTGTTGTGTGTGGCTTGGCTGCCTGGCACATGCAGCAGTGGAACAGCAGATGCACTAATGGCTGTCATCAGGCTGCCTTTGTTCACTGCAACTTGGTTTTAACCTCTCCTTTCATACTTGGTACAAAAGTGGTCTGCAGGGCTTCCTTCTGCAACAACCTAACTTCTGTAATATGACATTGAAGTCTAAATAGAAACTACTTATGTGCATACTCAGTTTGAAATCTGTGTCTTTGGTTGTTTTGGGGTTTTTTTCCCCACCAATTTTCCATCTTTCTCACTATAAATATTAAAAAAGGAGTAATTGTGTAGTAATAGGTTTTACTTTATCTCTTCTTAGTTTCAGGATATAGGAACTGTGGATTCAGGAACTGTGTAAAGTTCTGGAACACACTGAAAGGAAGACCTGTGAGTTTTTTGTTTGACAATGGTATGCCCAAGTAGAATATCTGAAGGGCATTTTTAGTAGCACAGACTAGAATTAATATTTCTGCAGCCCTTTTCTCCATGCCTGTACCCAATGTATTGCTTGTTATATATGCTGTGTGTGTGTTTGTAGAAATGTAAATATATGGCATCATTAACAGCAGATCTAGAGAGATCTACAAGGATGTTTGAAGGGAACCAAACCAAATGCTTGGCACTTCTGGAGAAGGGAGTGGGTTGAGTGGGCAGTCCATTGGTAGAAGGGCTGCTGGGTCATAAGCACAGCCCCTGCCCTGTGAAGTCAGTCCAAGTTCTCATTTAAGAGGAGGAAGAATGGTGGTTTTCAGAGGCTGCATCAATGCACAGAAACTGAAACCAGAGCTCTTGAAGGGCTGTAGAATCCGGGTCTGGGCTTCAGAAGGTTTGGTTTCAGCACGTGGATCTTCACGTGCTGCCTTAGGCAGTTTATTTCAGTGCTTGGCATCCTGTCTCCTGCTTTTGTCACATGGAAGTAACACATCTTTTCATGTTTGCATCTCATCCTTTGCTTTGTCATAATAGTCTTGGGGACTTTCTCATCCTGTGCTGAGGAATAATCCCTGCAGCATAATGTGATTGTCATCTTTGTGTTCAGACAGTGATAATAGTTGTGGTACTTTGGTAATAATTTCTGTCTCTGCAGTTTTGTTGTTTGTGTGTGACTCCTGCAACCTGACTGTCCTCATAAAACATCATAAAGTTATAACAGGATTAGCTCTGTAAGGCAAATCAGTAATGATATTTTGGAAATCTAAACAAATTAAACGTTGTGACTTTCCCAACTGTAACATTAGCAACTTTAAAAAAAATTAATTTAAAATTTTATTTTAATTTTTTAGATTTTTTTTTCTTCTCTTGACTAGTTCAGTGGACATGTGTTCTTTAGTGCTGCTTTCTAAAGTTAAAACACGAGAGTTTTTAATGCTGAATTAAAATTCCTTAGTGGCAAGAATGCCACATTTATTTCTCCTTGGAAGATGCTTCAATCATTTTGCTTGTCAGTGTTCCTAGGGGTGCACAGCAAATATTAATCAATGTGTTGCATTTAGCAAATTGTAATACAAGCTCTATTTTGAAAAAAATTCTTACTATAAATCTTGTAAATATAAGCATAAATTTAAAATAGTACATTATAAAAATCTTACAGTAGATCTGTCAGAAGAAAAGTGAATTTGCTGTAGCATTTTTTCCACACGTAGGCCATGACTCCCCTGGGATTCCCTGTGTCCAGTTTTGGACTGGCCAGGACGAGCAGGGCTTTGATGTGAGTGAGTGAGCCCAGCTGGGGGTGTCAGTGCAGCCAGGGGTCTGAAAAATGCCTTGCTTGAGGAGAGCCTTGGTCAGAGTTAAGAACATAAGGGAGGACACACTTCTGTTTTCAGCTCCCTGGCAGGGCACTCCAGAGCACACAGAGACTTCCCAGGAGTGCTCAGGGGTAGGGAAAAATGTAATGGAGATAAGAAATTCTGATGAGATTTTAAAGAAATATTGTCAGTATGAGGGGCCCAGGTATGGGAAGATGCTTTTCACAGAGCTGGGGGTGGTGAGTTGAACTCTTGAGGGTTCAATTGCCTGGATGCATCCCAGAGCAGCCTGAGCTGAGTGATCCTGCTTGGAACACGAGGCTGCACTAAATGACTTCTGGAGGCCCTTCCAGACTCTGTGATTCTGTGGTGGATATATGAATTTTGCTGAGTTTGATGATGTAATAAACCAGTAATTTTAGAAAATTTGCTAGAATAAGCCAGAATAAAAGAACAACCCCAACTGGGAAGGAGTGTGTAATGTACATTGTTTCAAGTAGGTCATAGAATCAGAGATCATTATAAATCAAAGGAGAGTTTGTCTGTGGATTCCAACATTTGCTGAAAAGAGCAGCAGAAACATCTGGGATTCTCCCTGGGACTCCGAGTGCCATGTCTTTCCCATCACGTGTGGAAAGAATCATGTCTATCTGGGCATTTAAAACTTGCACTTAAGGATACAGTTTGGAAAACCTTGGTCAGAGATTGCTGTTCATTTATTAAATGAGCTTCCTGGCACTCCCACCTTTCTTCTGTGAAAAGCTGCTTCCTGAATGTAAAATGCTCTCTTTGATATAATGTCATGGTTTAGTTCTGTTGACTGAAAAATATCAGAGCTCCCTATGCATTCTTCAGAATTTCACAGCCATTAAATGTTCAGAATATTCTTTTATCAACCACCCTGTAATGGCATTAGTTATCTGTATAGTGATAGATGGATGTGCTAGCCCATACTGTAAGCATTCTTGTGAAATTTCATTTTGAGAAGAGTATTTGTAGAATGCTCAACATAAGAGTACCATTATTTAAAAAAAAAGATAAATGCACAAAAGCAGCAGTCTTTGATATCAGTAAAACTGCATCCCAAATGTGCTTTGCAATAGCCCAATTTTAAGTCTTTCAATATTTTTGCATTCGGTTTCAAATATAAAATATACACTGGAAACTAAACAGATTTTATAGCCCAATTCCATTATTTAAATCACTCTGGGCTCTGATGCTGAAAGCTACAATTCTGTCTGGAATCAAATTGTAAGGATGAGTTATAATTCCCTAATGGAAACACTGACTAATCTCAGAGTATATAGATGCTAATGGTGCCGTGTAATGCATTAGCAAACATGTTACTGATAAATAGGAATGAAGTGGGATTGGGCAGTCTCAAGGATCATCTCAGAGAAGATCTCAATTATAAAGGGTTGCAGAAGGAGCTAATTAGGTTTTTCTCTCACGAAAGGCTCTGAGCCATGTGCAAGGGAAGAGGAACAGGACTGTGAGCCTTTTGCTTTTGAAGAAGCAGCCAAACAAGGTCTCTGCATCAAAGTTCAGAAATCTCTGTGATGCCAATGGTGCAGGAGGAACCCTCAGCCTCTGGAATTGCCAGGGTTTTGCTGGCTGAAGGCAGCATTTACCTCACACCTCTGAATCTCAGCCAGGCAGCAGAGCCTGGCGGGGCTTCTGGTCCCCCTGGCTGCTCCAGGATGGCACAGAGACACATCTGTCCTCACCTCTGCTCTCCCTCCTCCAGGCAGGAGCAGACTCTCCTCCTGGGCTCTCTCCAGAGGCAGACCTCCCTACCTGTATCGTCTTGCAAGTGAAAATGCAAATAATCCTTGTGGCTCTCTCTGGGAAATGCAGTTATAAGGACAGCTCCCACGCTCCCTACATGTACAAATGGCATAAGCAGGGCTGCTGATGCACAGCAAAACAAGGATGGAGCTGGAAAAAAAATCCTCACATGTCTCTTCACAGGACACACAGCATTTTGGGCAGAGCACAGTGCCTTGCCATGGGTATGGACTGATTATGCTTGACATTCCACTGAAATTCCACATTTTATTTTATTTTATTTTTAAGATTATGGAATGTGAGCATATTTTATGCTTACTCGAGTGGCTTTGGGGAAATAATGTGCTTAGAAGTGAGATGTTATTACAATTAAAATTGTAACTTCATGTATCAGATTTTTAATTATTTACGGTTTAAACATTGTTACATTTAGAATAAAGAAGGCCAGTATTTATTGCAGGTTGGAAAAAAAGCCTCTTGGAAAGAACTATAAAGAACTTTATATAGGAATTTCCTATATAAAGGAAATAACTATAAGGAAAAAAAAAGGAGTGTAAAACCAAAATATTTATATAAAAAGTCAGAGAAACAGATGAGTGCTTTGTACAGCAGAGTTGGATTGTCACCCCAGGCAGGTTCAGAGCTGTATCCCACCCCAGGTTTTGCCCTTGGATGGGCTGGATTCCATGGGGCTGTGCAGGCAGCCTTGGAGCAGCCAGCTGCAGGGAACACTCCCAAGAGCTAAGTTGCTTTGTGGTCCCAGCGTGCTCTGGCACTGATAAAAGCTGTTAAACACAAAATTAAATCATTTCACTCAGGTGCTACATGATCCTGGCTGATTAGTATTTGAGAGATAATTCTTTCATTTTCAGGTTGACTTTGATGCCTGTGTCCTGAGAAACAAGAGCTCTCCTATTTTCTTTCAGTGTCAGCCTCTTGGTTTTACAAACCCAGCATTTCCCCCATGTATTTTGCAAATTCCTTAACTTTTTTTTAAATCTTGTAGTCAAGGGAGAGTTTTGCAAGAGAGTAAACAATCCTGTTGAGATCAGATTCCTTTTAAGTCACATATTTCCAGCAAAACTGACCCAGAAGGGACTTGGTGAAGTTAATGCTGATCAGATTCACTGTTCTTGTTACAATTGTGTGTATGGCATGTCACAAATGACATTTATGGGAAGTTTTGGTGTCCTCCTGTGTACAAACAACAAGAATCTCTAGCAAAAGAATTTCAATTTGGCTTGAAGATAAAACAGAAAGCCTGAAAATGCTGGTGTAGGTATCTTCTTGTGCAAGGTGCAGTGATGAATCCTACAAAGAGTTCCTGTGAGCATCAGATTTCCAGTTGCTCTTCCAGCATGGAGTTGGAAAATTAATATGAACAGGAGAGAGAATTGAGTTTTTTAAATTTAGTTTTTTCTTCTGAATCTTTGTATGTAAAATCATTGTATAAATCCTTCCCTTGAAATCTGATAGTTGGCTTCCTTCAAGACAATACATAATTAATATCCACCTGTGTTGGGCATAAATAGTGCCAAATATCCTCATGGAGCATTGATCTTGCTAACCCACACATTCCAGTGGCTTTACTCCCCTCTGCTTGGGATGGACACTATTAAAATAAATCATCATAATTTGTGGCTTCATTTTTCTGTATAAAAGCAATCTGCTCTGTTTGGAAGTTCAGGTGAACCTGAGCAACCACTGAGCCTGTTTCAGTCTTCTTTGAAGTGTGATATACTGGAATGGAGAATGAAAATGGGAGAGGGATGTTTGGGATATGCTGCCCCCAGGACCCAGTGATAGGTAAAGCCATAAAATCACTTTGCAGCCTTGAGAAAAAGACTGCAGGACTGTCAGTGCAGGCAGGGGAATTGCAGGTCCTGCATCTCCAAAGCCACCCCTGATCTTGGTGCAGCCTACAGTTTGACTTGTGTTTCCTTGCTTTCTTTATCCTCACTCTTTTTTCTGCACTTTGTCACTTCCAGCAACAGGAGTGTAAATCTGTAGTAATATAGAAGTCTTTTATAAGTAACAGTTCTAGTTCTGACTTTCCATGACTTTCCTGAGCACTGCTTAGTTGAGAAGAAGAAAAAAAATGAATTTCACTCCTCAGATGCCAAAGATATTCAAAATAGGAAGAAAAAAAATAAATCAGGGACTGGCAAAAAGGACCTATACCTATTTATCTGCATCAGCTCTGATGACCAGATATAAGAAGAACATTAAAGACAAAGAAATTTAGGCTATGTGACCAAATTATACATTTGAGGATTTTTTCAAATTGGCATTGGTAAGGCTTTAAAAGGCAGTTCTGGATTCCTCAGGGAATTCACAGATCAAGAAAGGCACGTTGAGAAGATTGCTAGTTTTTCAGGTGAAATGTTAGTAAGAGTCTGAAGAGCAGAGTGTGTGGCAGCAGGTCAGAGGCAGCCGTGGTGGTAGCGAGGGCTGACAGCAGAAGGATCAATCTGGGCTGTTCCAAAAGATAAAGGGCAAAGATGAGGAAGAGGAGAAGCAGTGTGAGGCACAGGAGGGCAGCAAAAGCTGAGCCCTTTCTCATGCCTGCTTCAGCAGGAGCAGGAGGAGAATTGGAGCTCGGGCTGGGACGGTGCCATGATGTCAATAACTGAGGGGACAGCTTGTCAGAGGTGACAGGACAAGCTCTCCCATTTTACAAAGGGAGGGAGGGTTGGGAAAGATGGATGTGAAAAGTGTCTGACAGGGTGAAAAGAGAAAGCTGGTGAAGCTGAATCGAAATAGGCAATGAGCAAAAGGAAATAATTGAAGAGTGAAAGAGACTTGGAGCAAAAGAGTCATGGTACCCTGAATGGATGGAAATTTTGGAAGAAATTTTTAAAAGGCATGTAAAAGTGAGGTCAGAATACCTGAGCTTCCAGGGTCACTGTAGAAAATGAAGGCTCTTAGTGAGACTGGAAGTGCAGAGCAAAGGGTGAGAGGAGCCAGGAGCCATGGAGTGGCATGGAAGAAGGGAGGGTCACCAAGAGGAGAGGCTGGGGGCTGGGGGGCCTGCAGCTGGGCTCCAAGCTGGACCCAAAGCTCCTGCAGTGGAGGCAGGCAGAGAGCTGGGAGCACAGGGCAGCAGGGAAAGGCAGCTGTGGCTTTGCAGGTTGTGTGCTTGGACCAAGCAGTGACTGCAAATTGAATAAGGCTCTGGAGATCTATTTTCCAAAAAAACCCCCAAAAACTCCCTAGGGTGTATTTATAGGCCAGAAATGGAGCACAATTGCTGTTAATTAGACCTGCTGAAGACAGTAGTCTTTCTCTGAGCTGTGTTATGTGTTTTCAAATTATTTCCACAGAAGTTTCTTTCTTCCCTCTGATACTGCTTTTGCATTGTATTCCTGACTCCTGGCACGCAATCATTATCCCAGATAGGCAGAAATTAGTTTTAAAATGTGAGTTGCTCTATGCATAGAATATCTTCAGCTAATAAACGCTGTCTTAAATTTCTTTCGTTTTATTTCTTTCTTCAGTTCATTTTAAGTGTCACTTCTTCAATACATCTTGACATTTAATATGAAGCATTTCATCTACTAGAAATACATCTGAGTTTTCAGCTCAAGAGTCCAATTAAGAGAATGTTCCCATGTGCATGCATTTTCCTTTATTGAACTTCAAATTCCCTGCAATGTCAGGTACTGTGCAAGTTTAAAATCAAGGCTTTTGCAAAAAAAAGTACTTCTAATCTAAAATATCACCTTGCCTCCTCACTGTGCTTCCCCACCTTCAAACAAATGAGATGCAACAAGCTGTCTTCAGTTACTGCATTGGTCAACTTTTGCTTAGAACCTTTTTTTTGCAGTTGTTTGCATATGCATCACAAATGTCTGTGTGTTGATAAAAGTGTTGATATCCCTCTGCTTTAGTGTTTAAGAACTGAAATAGGGTAATGGCAATTAAAAATGAAATACTGCTTAATGCATTTGTAAAAAAAATCTCCTTTTTTGTTTGTTTTTTTTTACTGTTAGAAGTTGATAGTCATGTAAATGACAGGTGCTGAGCAGTAATGAACCATGATCAGGCTTTCTCCTCAGGATGTTGTAGTGCAAATTAAGCCAGGAAGAATGATGTGTTGTGCAAACACACTCTTGGCTTCTCTGAAGCTGTTCAGGCCATTTCTCAGGAGCTGGTGGGTCTCATTTGTAGGCTTGTGCTTCTCATGTTATTTCATGGAGCGTTGCACTATCTGGAATATTGTGCTTTAAACTGGAAAGTGTGTGTGTGTGTGCGAGTGACTTTTTGTGGATGGGTGAACGCAAGAAGTTTTCAGCAGAGAGGAATCTTTGTTTGCAGAGGCAGAAGCCTGCAGCCTCCTGTGACCAGTGGGAGCAGGAGACAGTTTATGGAAGGCTGGCTTTGCACTGGGAAGGGAGAAAAGTGGAAGGGTGGTGATTAGTTCATGTCCACTAGAATGTTTTTATGAAGCTTTGGCTTCGAAAAGCATTCTTCAGAGTTTAGTTTTCTTCTCCACCTTGTTTCATTGGGTGAATATTTTCTGCAGAAGCCTGCATCTCCAACAATCCCACAAGTGGAAAAACTGCATCTGTGGTACATAAGGTCTGGGATTAGGAGTCTTCATCCTGAGGTAATTTAAGGATCTTAATACCAGGATTTAGGATGTAGCAGTTAGAAGAGGACATGAACAGAAGACCTGAGGGGCCAGCTCTGATGCCCTTCTTTAGAAATAAAGACTGTATTTACTGTCAATGTTTCAACTATATTTGAACTTCAACTATATATGAACTTCAACTCAGAAGTTCAACTTTAAATCCATATTGACTGCTGTTCATAAAGGTAAGATGTCTCCAGCCCACAGCTGGTTGAGTCTCTGGGCGTGTGGCAGGGCCAGGGATAACAGAGCTCTCGTCTGGCTCTTCATTTCCCTGAAGAACTGCAGCTCACTGATGTGTATGGATTTTCAGGAGGGGCCACCCTCTGAGGCTTTAGCACAGGGCTGCAGCACTGGGCTTTGTACTGCTCAGCCCTGTGATGCCAGGCTGGAGCTCTCTCACAGACAAGCAGATAAATGACAGAGCAGCTCCCGTTTGCTCAGGGGCAGTGTTTGCCTCACTCACAGCTCCAGCCTCACCAGCAATTTATTGCAGTCAACTCTTGTGGGCATTGCAGTCATCTTTAAGCAATTATAATTTTCCTCACATATTTAACTGCATTTTTCCCATGTAATTTCTTAAATAATTTTTCACCTGTTTTATTAAGGGCTGAAAGTTAAATGTCATATACTAAATGTCTATAAAAGAAAACCATTGAACTTATGTGAAAGGTTTAAAATGACTTTATTGAACTTCTGCTAGTCCCTAGCTATTTGGTTATACGTTGATGTGGAATTCACCATACTCACCTATTTATATCTTTCACTGTAGACTTACTGATTTCTACCTCAAAACCCAGAGTATTCAGTAGGTTATAAATCTGTGGTAATGTAGTAAAAAGAAATCAAAATGAATTTATATCCAGTAAAAGTTTTTAATACATACTTACCCAGGTCACAGCTTGGTGACCAGCCATTTACATCTGTATGTGTTCTTTCTGTTAATTAAAATAATAATCCTTTCTAACACGGCATCATTCAGGTGAGGTATAGAAATTGGAGAGTAGCAAGCAAGCCTACACTTCCAAAGAGAGGCCATGGTGATTTTACAATATCTTGGGCATTCTGAAGCCTTTCTAGTGGTTGCCAGCTGCTCAGGACTTTCAGCAATTTGGCTTAAGGCAGACAACTTCATGGCACCAGAAGTTCAAGGCATGTTTAAGCAGTCTGCAATTGCAGTGATGGAGACAACAGAACAGTGTAGAGATGACTTCAGCTCTGCAAACCCAGACAGGAATGAGTGCCAAAGGAATCGGAATGGAATTTGATCTTGCTCATTACTCTGTGAGTGATAGTGGAGCTGAGTAAGAAGCAGATTTCCTCCGTGGGCCAGCTCCACTTAGTGTGTACCTGTTCTGGTGATGTTTTCACGTTCAGCAGCCCCTCTGTTGCCAGCCTGTAATTGCAGGGACACTCTCTGATGTGTCAGCGGGGTCCGTGCTTCCTCCCTGCTGGGCCGCTTCACGGAAAGCTTCTGCTCAGGAATGCTGCTAACAGTTGTTCTAGACAGAGTGATTCATCTGTCTTGCAGGATCCCTGCTTGCAGCACTCTCCCTGTTTTATTTCTCAGTAAGGAAAATGTCTGATCTGACACATTGGCTGCTTTGTGTGTCTGTGCTCAGTCGCTTCCCCGCCGGCTCCTGCCTGCATTTGGTGTTCCGTGAAGGTCTTGGGAAGCTCAGGGGCTCTGCTCTCTCAGCCAAGCTGGAGCATTTCCATCCACCTTCAGCATCTTGGATTCTCATTAGAGTGGGAGAGCACTTCAGTTTCTGATTATCTGTTTGCTCACATGTCTGGCTGCTCAGGCTGCAGACAGAGGTGTCTCTTACTGCATTTGTATAGAGCTGTGAGAAAAGTGTATTGGAAGGGAGGGAAAGAAAAGTGAAATAAGTGTAAGTGAAGTCTATTGCACATTTGGGAGCCTGAGCTGATGCCTGTGAAAACAAAAAACCAGGAAACAGGTGAACTTGTCTTCCTGAGACCAAGCCATCTCTCCCCCCTGGAAAAGGATCAGAAAGAGGAGGTGGGATTTCTCAGGAAGGTGGCTGAGTGAGAGCTTAGAGCAAGCAGACAAACCTTGATTTTTTTCAGTGAGCCTACAGAGATCTTTAAAACACTGTGAATAAGGCTGCAGAAATGTGTTTCAGATTTTCCCTTGCTTCTATGTGTTGAAACTGTGTTAAACATTTGTTTTTTCCTCTAATTCCACTCAGCTATTTATTTTGCAAATTTGTAGTTGTACCAAACTAATCCTCTCAATGGAAGTTGGAAATATCACAGCATTATGGGTAACGTGTACCCTGA
Source organism: Euphonia xanthogaster (assembly GCA_034509185.1). NCBI lineage: Eukaryota > Metazoa > Chordata > Aves > Passeriformes > Fringillidae > Euphonia > Euphonia xanthogaster. The sequence continues at coordinate 29,267,318 of JAYDZK010000274.1, forward strand.
ACCTCCTGTGTTACTGGTGCCAGGTAAGATGCAAATCAAGGAGAACTCCTTCACACCAGGTGCCACAACGTTTGTGTTGGCACCAGCAAAGTCTTTCCAGGTTTGTGCACTGTCAGACATCTGATGCTTTGATTGCACATTTAAAAATGTGGGAGCACTGGGACAAGATTTCTGGTATTTTCTCTAGATGCAACACAAGATGGCTGACAGCATTTAGCCATTGTCAGTGTATAATGTAACTCCTTAAATATCTAAATAGAAAAAAAAAATACCCCCAAAATCAGATGAAAAGGATCTATAAGAAAAAATGCATGCACAATCCTAACTTGACAACAATTGAGGGGTTGATAGTGTCTTGATTCTAATTCCTGCAGCTGTTCCTTTCTCTTCAGCAATACATTGAGTAGTGGGTATCAATTGACAAAATAAATGGTGCTGACTTGTGATTAATTTGAATCAGATTTGCATTTGAAAGACACCAAAATCTTGTGGAAAAACTGGATGAAAGACTCAAGATCTTAATAGGCTTAAACTTAAAATAGAAGAAAGTAAATTTGTAAGTACTGGAATTTTACACTATAAAAAGCCATCAATAAACTCCCATTGTATATAAGAAGAGAGATGGAAATATTCAGTAGTACTGCATAAATTCCTTTTCCTGTGAGTTTCTAAGTACCTACCCTTTTCATTCTTTTTAGTTTACTTTCAATGAATTATCCAAACTAAAGAATTGTCCTCAATTTCTTGAGATTTCTGCTGTTGGTTTCTGTGGCTGAGGACTGGGCACATAATTTATGATTCTAGTTTTAAAATAATCAAAGAAAACTCACTGTTTTCATTTCTGTCTCTTTAAAGTTTTGTATTGGTTTTAATAGTTCCAATCCATCTCTAAGCTTATAGAAACTGTTTCTAAAGCAAGTTTGTTTGCCTTGAAGCTTCTTTCAGTTCTTTTCACTTTAATTCAAACAATTTATTTACCTTGACCTAAGGTACCTGTCATTTCTGCAAGATTCTGCTCTTGATGCTTCAAAGAATGGACTCTGTAGTAAATCTGTAGGAAAATAATTGGCTTTGGAGTTTCATTTTTTGCTAAACACGTAAAGTTGAAATATATTTCTGCCTAGGCATTGCATTTTCAATAGCACAATGCAATGCAGTGATTTCCCTCTGACTGGTGCATACTGGCCTGCACACAAATTTAATTCCCATTGTGATGTTGAGGCTGGTAGTCTGAAAGCTGAGCTCTCTGTAGTTGCAGATATATTGTATTAAAAAGAAGAGGCCAAATTATGTCCTCATTCACATTTAGGAGATCTGTGAGATGTCAGATGACTTGGAGTATGTAACTTGTGAAAGAACTGGCGCTTAATGGAAGACAAAATATAAATTAAAAATTGCTTTTCCATTCTTATTGGAGCTACCAGACACAGAGGAAATTGTGTTTCAAAAAATTCCTCTGGTAGAGCCACCTGCTGATGCCATTAATGTCCAAGTTCAGGATCCCCCCTCCCAAGGAAGGTGAAAAGAAATAAAGTGTAAAGCCCTGCCACGATCAGGTTGGTGAGCAAGACTCACCTGTCCTGCCAAGCTTTCCCCAGTAAGTGGAGCAGCAGAATGACCCTGCAGGGTGCTCAGGGCTGCAGACAGGCAACCAAACCCCAGCCTAAGGCAGAGATTGGAGATTGTCCTTCTTGGAAGGACTTCACAGTCGTGTGTGTTGGGCTGCAAGAGCAGCTGCCTTCAACAGCCATAAGGGACAAGAGGTTGATCATGAAATGGTGGAAGGGATTGCAAAAGGGTGCAGACATTCAACATCACTGTCATTAGGAGTGGGAATTATTGCTGTTATCTTCTGAGCAGTGACTTGAGAGCTATTTTCCATCCATTAGCTCCAATCTCAAAGAGGTTACAGTATGAAACACCTTACGTGACAAATGTAGGTAAATGACCCCTTTGCTATTGCCTGTAGTATTTGAAAATCCTAATATACTGAATTCAAAATAGGCTGTGTGAATGTAGACAGTCTAATCAATATTTCTTATGCAGAGCACTGTATAGGATTTTCTTTTCAGACAAAAATGTTCAAGCACTGGATGCATACCTTTATGTTATTTTGTACTTTTGTACTTTATGTTGTGTGGTTTGAAATCCGCATGGCTCTTGCAGGGTTTTTTTTGTTTGTTTGTTTTCTGTGCCAAGTGTATAGCTAAGAGACAAATGTGGGTGTTCCCATGGTTAAGGAAAACAGGCTGTTTTTGCTGAGTACAGGTGTGCTGTTGGAAATAGCTAGAAGGGAGCTATGTGCCCTCAGTGTTATCCTCTTTTCTGCTGCTGTTGTGAAGTCGCATCAAAGAGTGACCTTTATACTTTTATCTGATGTGCATTTGGGAAAAAGCCCTTTCATGCTGCTGCAAAGTAGGGAAGCTCCTGATCCTGAGAGATGCACAAAGGGAAATGCTCGAGCTTCCTCTCGAGCCCCATCCATCCCCCACTGCTTCCCAGTGGATGTCATTGCCACTCAGGAGCAAAGCGCGGCGGTGCTGGGCTCAGCTTTTGATGCCCTGCTCACTGTGAACGTGCTCAATAAATGCCCAGGCTGGAGCAAACACCTGGCAGAGCCCCAGCACTGCTCCAGCAGGACTGCTGAGAGACTTTCACCGCCCCAAAACCAGGAGTGAAAGCCACAAGTGGCTGCAGTGATGTCAGTGGTGCGCTCGGAGAGAATCCCTCAGCTGAAAATGTCCTTAATGAGCAGCAAAGCCAAGCGTGAGGGCTGTGCCAGGGCTGGAGCCACACGTGGCTGTTCCCACCCCTCTGCTGTTTGCCAGGAGAGCTTAGGCTGGGTGAAGGAGCTTTGCTACAAAGCCCACTTGTGCTCAGGGCTGTGGCACGGCGTTCTGAGTCCCTGCAAGGCAGCAGGCTCTGTGCTGTCTGGCTCTGCTCATGATGGCTGCTGCAAGGCCTGCACACATTTTATCTCATCTCTAGGATGTAAAGAGACACAGACCTTTCACTGGCCATCTGGCAGGGAGAATAATCTCCCTCATGTCTGCATAAATGGGGGTTTATTTTAGTTTTGTCTCTGAAGTTACGAGCGTGGCAATGCCTTTCCTTTATTTTTTTGTCTGATTCTGAATGAAAGTCCATCTTCTTGTCTTCAGAAGGTATTTTATTTTAAAATTTTAACTTAAATTCTGCCATTCCTTCCTTTGAAGTCTTTATGCTCTTGAGCAGCTCAGACCTTTCTTGTTTAGCCTTTTTCCATCTGGTAGATTTTTATAATTCACTGAAGATTTTAATAGCTGTTTGATGAATTTAGTGCATTCTCCAACTTATGTGGCAGAACACACTCCTCAGAATGCACCTTTTGAAGTGTTCCATATGATCCAGGTTAGCATCTCTGTCTTCCTTTACTCACATCTTTTCCTTTAAGCTAGCCATGGATTTTATTATCCACACACATTTGTAAGGGTCTTTTTCTCCAGCTCTGCTCTCTTTTTCCTTTCTGTGGAAGTTCTGAGATGGGCTAAAATGAGAGCTCCTTGTTGAATTAACGTTTTTCACATATAGTTTAGCCAAAATTATTGTCATGTCAGTTAAAACCTCATGTGGGAAATGTCTTTTTAGAGTGAAACATGATCAAAAGGCAGTGCTGCACACAAGGAGCTGCTCCTGTAGTTCCTACCCTGGACTTATTTGTAGATTTAGAAGATGATGAAAATGGCAGCTATCTAACTGAACAGCAGGCAGTTTCCTTTCTGTTTGGGTATGGGCTTGCTGAACAATGAGAACCACCTCTGAAACACACAGCAATGGCACTTTCCCTCCATCCTTGAAGCAATAGAGCTTTTAATAAAGTGAAACAAGCATCTATGGATGGCATTTTTTTTCCTTGCCATTAAAGTATTTAGGCCCTTGCATTAATAACTTTCCATTTCTCATGCTATTCCATGCACTGGCACACAGGTGCACTCTATTTCCTTCCCTGAAAGCTGTCTCAAAGGTGTACTCATAGCTGTCATTTCAGATATAAATTTTCTCTGTAGAGAGACACAGAACTTTTCTGCCATGCTTCAAAATTTCCCAGCAGGGAGAGGCTTTCTTGTAGCAGCCATGAGCTGTTATTCAACAGCAAGGGGATTTCTGAGTGTGGCACCCTGCTGAATAAAGGTGTTTCTGTGCTCAGCACACTTGTCATCAATCATTTTCACAATCTACAGATTATTTTTTTTTTATACCCTCCTTCTTCTTGCTACTTGAGCAAAGCAGTCTTTAGCAGAAAGAAAATGACTGGATCCTGCTCTTTATGCCTTGCCAGAAACTTTTACTGTACTGTGACTAACAAGAATAAAACCAAACAGAAAGTTACAAAATCTACCCACAGAATGCCCAGCAATTCCTGAGGATATGTGAGCCACTCCTGAGGGTATAAATGACTTTATTCTTTTCTCCTAGCTCTTTTTCAACAGCAATTTGACAGCTACATCCACTGATTAAGGTAGGATAGTTATTAAAGTTATGAACTATATCATAGACTATGAAATAAAATGAAAAGCATTGCTCAGGCACAGCAGTCTAGAGAAAATGAACCACATGCAGTTCTCTGTATTGGCAGAATATAGATACAGAAATGTTGAATCTAAAGCCCACTGAAGGGATGATTGCAGTGACCCTGAAGCCTGAGACTCTTTCAGTTTCACCTAATTCTCTCTGTTGGTGATACACTCAGCTTCTGCACACTCTTGACTGTCCATTTTTGTCCTTTTTTTAATATACTACATAACTCATTCCACCCAAATCTACTGCACTTCTTTTCCACTGAGTAACAGAACATATTTAGCTCCATTTTCAGGAGTCTTTCATTTAAATCTTAACAGTTATATTTATTTCCTCCAGCCATCAATAGCATATTGGAGGATGGCATTCTGCCCTGTGTGTAGCTGATAGTTTCAAGGACAGTTTTGTTGTTTCTAATGCTCAAAATATCTTCAATTCATTCAACTTTTTATTGACCTGTGGTGCTAGATCAGATGCAGATATTTACCTTGCTGCTTTCAACTAAGAAAAAACCCCTGCATGCCTTTCATTATATTATTCTTGTTTGAATGCCCAGTCTGTTTCCAGATAAACCACCCTATTGGGGTATTTGTTATTTTTGTGATTTGCTTTTATATCAGCCTTAAGAAAACCGGAGATATTTTCAGTATCAAAGAAGCCCCTCCTTCAGTGTCTTTCCTTGGCTGTGGGACTCTCTCGCTGTGCTCTAAAACGAGCAGGCAGAGTCCTGCCAGTCTGCAGGCAAGTGAGACACAGCAATGGCTCCCAGATGATCAGGCACTTGTCCCCCACACTGCAGGCTTTACTGTTCATTTGGAAATCAAACAAATTGTTCGTGTTTTCTGCCCTAACTTGAGAGGCATATCAAACCAATATGTTCTCTTCTGTTAAATACACGTTCTCTGAAAACAGCCCAGTTTAATATGACACATTTCTACTTCTTAGATCTTGTATTTTTAGGGTATTATTGAATGGATTCATTGCATCTAATTACTTAAATATGCTGTTGAACTGTTATAAAGTCTGTTTATTCCTGCACCCATCAACAGAACCAGTGAGTAACTTCAATTTACTAGCTAAGAGTTGTACAGGAAAGATTAATTTAAAGTTATTTGTTTATTCCTCTTAATATGAAAGCAGGAAGCAATGTCAAATATGAACAGGTGGTATTTTCTAGTAAACACGTAGAAATAATTTCTCATTTATTTCAGAAAGAATTTTCCTGCACAGAGACAAGAAGTGAACATTTCAGGGCTTGGCCATAGTGTGGCTTGGCAGCCTATAACTTACAGAAACAGCAGGGCTTCTGTATGACATCTCTTTCAGGCATTTCTGTGTCTAATATCTGTGTTTCTATATGATAAACATTCCTCAAAAAGGAAGTCACTGAGAATTTAATTTCAGAACTTATAAGCCTAATTAAAACCACAAATCCCAGAAGAGGAAGTAGTTGCTCTAGTCTCTGACTTCCCCTTGGAAATGAGTTGCAATGGGTTTCTTTTTATGACTACCATATCAAAAGCATCATTCAAAAAAATAGAAAAGCCCAACAACCCCAACTCAGGTTAAGAATTTCATAATGCTGGAAGTAGGTTTGCTGACCCAGAAAAAAGAGATTTTGGTTTGCTACAACTAATTTTTCCCCAAGAATTAGGAGTTAGATTCAAAGATTTTTTCCTCCTGGAAGATAGAAATGTGAATATATTTTTTTGTGTTTGTATTTTCCTTTGGAGGTAATTTACATGTTTTTAAGCCTGTCATGGACCAGCTACCTTGGTGACCACAATGTTAATGTATCCAGCTCAGTGGTGCATTTTCTCTTAGTTTAAAACAAGATTTTTTTGCTCTCATGCCAGTACCAGGAGCTCTGTGCAGTTGTTTTTTTAGCCTCAAAAATCTGGTGAGACTGCCTTCCTGCTGTTTGAAAGGAGAAAGTTCTTGGGTCTTCCTTCCTTCCTTTATAATCAAACCTGCCCATCCTGTAAGTGTGACCACCTGAGGCAACTCACATGTGCACTTGACAGGAACTGTGAAGTACACCCCCTGTTTCTGTGCCTTGGCTTCTGCAAACTTTAGCTCTTTTCTTTAAAAGTGTTGTCAGTCACCAAAATCTTTTGTTATTTGGAGACTAACTGCTTGCTGTTATACCATCAGATAGGCTAAAGTTTAGAACCCCTGAACTAATAGATTGACTTAGTACATACTATTTCTTTTTAAATGAGAGGAAAAAAATTAGAAGCACAAGTACCTGATTTCTGTCAACTTTATTTGTTTGAAATTATCTACATATGAAGAGAATTTCCTTGATTGCCAATCTGTAAAAAAGCATTATGTGGCTCAGTTGGGTGAAATCTAATAACGAAGTAGTCCTGCTTAGAGGAGTTCTTGTGTTATGACAGCTGGGAAAAAGAGAAAACCAACCACTGATGAAGAAAATGAATTTATTGATCACTCAGTAGGGCAACAGGGAGAATATGTTTAAAATCAGATGACAGCAAGCAGTACAGGCTGCTAAACCAGACATGTTTTTGTATCCCTCATTCATAGGCCCAGAGAGATGCACTCAGTGTTTATTCTCCTGATTTTATTT
>JAYDZK010000274.1:29274564-29288755 GCA_034509185.1 Euphonia xanthogaster
CACTCAGTGTTTATTCTCCTGATTTTATTTCTATCTGGAAGCATTCTCCAAATCAATTATTGATGGGGGTTTTTTTTCACGTTTTCGTATCTTCTTATAAACTGCCAGTATTAGCTTAATTATAAACAGCTTGGTTTTAACACTCAGTGAAAAGAGAGACAATGTATGCACAACTGTCATTGGGAAGAGGGACAGAGGCAAGATTTCTCCACTGGACCCCTCTGTGCTCTACTTTAAAAACCCATAAAATGAAATAGGTTCTTCCTATCCAAGAAGAGCTTGAAGTCCAATGCTAATAGCAATAAGATTGTCTTCCCTTTGGACATATTGTGTATGTGTTGTTTTGGGGTTTTGTTTTGTTTTGTTTTGTTTTGTTTTTCCAGTGAGAAGGGCCAGCTATCCTGAAGTCTATAACTCCTTTGGAAATAGGTTGATAAATAATTTATTTGGAACAATTCCTCTGTATTTCCTTTTTATTTTCTTGTATTGTGAAAAACTGTAGCTGGGTAAGACAATTTTGAAAGCACCTGGATTGGCTGTTAATTCCAGCCACTTGCCATTTGAGGGGCTGGGCTATTGAAGCTGAGTATTCTTGTTTTGACTCCAGGAAAGACTAGAGACCAATCATTTTTTGACTATTCCAAAAGTGGACATTTTTTGTGCCAGAAGACCACCATTTTTCCTTATTTCTACCAGATGTTAGTTCTGTTCCTCTTGCCTCGATAAGCTGCAGGAACATCATTTTTAAAGAACTGGTGGTTAAAGGGTACAAAGTATTTTAATAATCCGAGGAGGTAGTTTGATAGTGCACTAGTGCAAAGTTGCATAGCTTGTCCCATAGACCTCAGCATATTTCAGAGGCAACAAATACATTAATTGATGCAATAAATGAATCTGCTTCTAGAGGCATGGAGAGCACAGCATGTTGCTGTTAAGGATATTCATTCTGTTGTTCTATCTTTAGCAATTATTTTAAGAGCAGACAGTTTCTTTAGTACTAGAATTAATACACTTGGACTCCAAGAGATAAAGTATCTTACTGGAATTCTCATGCTCAGTTCTGGCCTCCATGGATCATTTGTCCTTTTGTGTCTTTGAAGCAGTATGGTAATTATGGTAGCAAAAGAATATAGAGGCTTAAAATTGACTAACCCAGAGATATAACACACAGAAATTATATCTTCTCTGTAATAACTTACTTTTGAATAAAATTCATCATAGTGGGTGTTACAAGATGCCTTCAAATCTTGTATTTGAGAGATGATAATTGCTTGTGGCACGGGTGAAAAAAAAATTAAAAGAAAGAAATCATCTTCCAGAGCTAAATTGGTGAGCTGGAAACAGATAAGAGAAGAAGAGGGAAGTGAAAGCATAAAGTTATTGAATGAGTAGATAAACTTAAAAAGAAAAATTAAACTAAAAGAAGCTCTGCATATCTAAAGCATAAGAATATTTATGAAAGCAAAATGCTGCCCTAGGCCAGTGGCCAAGCATGGTGCAGAAGCAGAGAGACCAGAGTGCTGATGGCTTCAAATGGTTTCTGCAGGGAGAGGAGAAAAGTGAAATTCCCAATCACTCTGTATGCTTAAAATGAAATTTGGCTTATGGAGCAGATGGAAGCTGTGTCTGTAAAATGCAAAAAGGAGAAAGTGTGGAGAGTCTGGAGTAGAAACAATTATCCCACTGGGAGAAAGATAAGTGTGTGCATAGTCATTAGATGTCACTTCCATAGAGAACTCTCATCTGTTACCTCTGGGTAGAAGGAGCATCCATGTAGACAGCTGATAAGATTTATTTCACTTTCTATTTCAACAAATAGGGGAGAAAGTTACATTTTCTTTCTGTCTGAAGTATTGCATTAGGTTCTTAACATTTGTTTTCTTTGTTGATTTTGATGCATGCTTCAAATTGCAAGAGGCTGTGAATGCTCCTGTTTGAGAGCCAGCTTATCAAAGCCATCAGTCAGAGGAGCTGTTTCTCAAGGGAGTTAGTCAAAGAGGCCTCTGCCATCTTACTTCTAAGGCTACACAGCAGGGCGTAGAAATTTTCCATGTGAGCTTCTCATTGGGTTCCACTTTCGTTGAGAATTAAGTGGCATGCTCTGCTTGCAGCTTGGAGAGGGCTGTGTGCTGGAAATGGCTGTTGGACACTGGCTGTTGAAGGGCTTCCTTCAAGTTACACAAGTGCTTTGTTCCACAGAGGATGTGCATAATCCATTTTGTAATTCAGGTGATTGGCTTTAAGTACTGGTACTTACCAGTGTTCATTTTATTAAACAATTGAGTTACATATGCAAACTTGTCCTATTGTTAATTCAGTATTGGTTTTGCACTTCCTGCAGACAAATCTCTTCTGTGCTAACACCAGCATACCCTTTGGGTATCTGCTGCTCATCTCCTGTCATTAAAATTAAAACAACAAACTCCTTTCCAAAAGGTATTACCTTTTGGCAGTGTGGTAAAGAAGAGGTTAGGAGTTTTATTTAGGTTGGGTGAGATACTGTGATTGACAGGTGAGATGAGCTTCCTAAAGGGACACCTGAATCCACCTGGAACAGGCTGCTTGGCTGAAGCTGCAGGCTGGAATTGAAAACTCCAGAACAAAACACGCTTTTCCTCTCAACACTAATGAACCCTGAGCCATGCAGTGTCCCAGGGGTGTGATTATCTCAGGAAAACTGCTTCCCCAGTTACGTCTTGTTGCATAAATAATCATCTCTTTGATGCAAAGGATAACTCTGGGAATGACGTAAATTAAACACGTTCTCTAGCAGTCTGACTTGCAAGGGAATAAACAATTTGTTGCTGTTCAGAGTTCTTAAACCACTTCCTCTGGTTTTGAGGAAGCTTTAAGCATTCTAGCCATACAAAAATAATCTAAATTTCATGAATAGAAAATCAGGTCTCTTTCATAGTTTTATTGTTTCTTATGCTTTTTTTTTTTTTCCTTTTTTTTTCCCCCTAAATCCATGCATTCAAAACACTAGTTATTACTGCCAACACATAGCTCCAAAGCTTTACTTCAGTTACCATTTTACTGGAAGAAAGTATTGTCCTGAATACATTAGAGCCAAACATGTCAAAAACATCAGTTCTGTCAGCATGGTTCAGAAATAAGGCGTGTTCCTTGGGTGGAAATCACCTCGGTGCAGGGAGAGGATATGGAAGGTGAGTCCATCCATCAGAACAGTGCTCCAAGGAGCCCTTGAGCAGCAGTCTGTAGATGCCTGTCCCAGCTGCCTTGGTCACTCTGAATTCTACTGCTGCCACAGTCACAAGCTGCAAATTGCCAAGGGCCCCACTTGTTTCAAGCTGTTTAATGTCGTGGCTCGATTTTGTCGTTTCCAAGCCAGCTGGTTTAAGGCAGGATTGAGGCCTCACTGACTGCAGTGCCCTGTTTACTGTGGTGGAGATGATCCCTCAATGAAATCCAAGGTCTGACTGAGCCTCTTGCTGCCCCACCTCACAGAGATAAACTCAGCAGTTAGGAACTTGGAGAGACATTGCTCCAGTAGGTCAGTTTTAGGCCTAGGGATCAGAAGTTCGTGGTGGTGAGATGAAATTTAGAAGTAAAAGGATGCAGCCTTTAAATAATCTGTACTTGGTAATTTTATAAATTAATATTAATCCTTAAATCAATTGCTGAGATGTTTGAGCTCATAATGAAATCATGTCCCAGCTGTTGAGTGTCTCATCACCTCTCTGACTCCCTTCATTGCAATCCTTGTTTACAGTTTCAAGCGTCTCTGTTCTGGGTTTCCAGGACAGTTTAAATCCCAAATGAAAACTTGCCACAAATATCACGGCATCTCATAGTCTCTGAGCTGTAGAGGTTTTGGTTCTGCCATTAAAGCAAAAATGGATGGCACTGTGGGCTGCCTTCCCAACTGCACTTACATCCAGGAGCATTTCCACAGGAGCTGCCCCCTGGTCTCCAGGACAATTCTGTCCCAAAACACAGTGCCCAATGTGAATTATGCTAAGAGAAGCCAGCCTTTGCTATTTCTCACTTGTTGCATTTTCTAAATGCCCTTTCTTCTTAGACCCCCATAACAAAGATATTCTGTCTGTAATTTAATAGTAAAATCAAAGCTGGTGCATCCCAGTAACACAAATAGCACTTAAAGAGACCTTGAAACAAGCTATTTACAGAAATGTAAATCAGCAGGGTATTCTTAAGAAAATAAGGCATTTTGGGGAGAAAACAAAAAGGCTTCAAGATGAATGGTTGACAGTGACAGCTTTCCCTGTGTGTATTTTATCCAGTGAAAGTCTTGTGAACAATGTACTGATATGAGGAGAGTTAAAATATGGCATAAATTTTAATTTAATATCTATCCTTGTGATAGTACTGAGACCTGTTCACATTTCTTATGCTGCAGCATTCATAGTTTTGCAGCTCACAGAAAACACTACCAGTAGTATAATGTTACTGATTATTTTACTGTTGGACTCAATCACCTTAAAGGTCTTTTCCAACCAAAGTTGCTCTATGATTGTTTGTTTTTCAAGTAATAGCATAAATAAGCTATTTGCAGTATCCCAGTCGGTTTAAAAATAATATTCAAGCTTGATTATAAAATGGGGGAAATTTTTTTTTTTGAAAGAAAAGTTGTGGCCTAATTTGAGTTGAAAAATTAAAATAAAAAGCAAGTCTTACACTGCTGTCTATGTTGTGTAGGCAAACCTGTTCTAACTAGCAGGTGATAAGGGTCAGAGAGTGACCCTTCTCAAGGCTGAAAATTAAAGGGAGGATTAGAAACAGACCAAAGGACCAGGAGGTCTCTAAACAGATGAAATAAGTCAGCAGGAGGCTAGAAAATCACCCAGGCTGAATAATGACAACAGGCATGCTGAGATTTTGCAGAACCTGGGAAGTTCTAGCTTAAGGAAGAGCGGAGTGGTTGTGGGAGGACAGCTGGAGTTCCAGTGTCCCCAGGGCCAGCGGAAGGAGTTTGGTGGATGGTGGTGCTTTGGAGAAGTCCAGGTCAGCAATGATGACCAAGAGACACTGGAAGGAGTTTTGGGAAGCTCTGCCTGGTGCAGAGGTGGGAGAAGCAGAGAGCAGGGATGCTGAGTGTTTGCAGAAAGTCACGAGAGCATTCAGGAGTGTGGGGGAGGCAGCTGGGGAGGCTGGGAGAGCAGATGGTGGCGGAGAGAGAGAGCAGAGCGCGTTCCAAGCCTGGAACTGCAGCCTCACACAACACATCATCGGATGTTCTGGCTCCTTCCTTTTTTTCTTCATGCTGAATAAATGAAAAATCCGACTCCTCCACTCCCCTGGGAAGGAAAGCATCCCCTACTCTGTAAGGATGCAGTGTGCAAAAGTGCTGGGGCTGTGTTCAGCTGCTTGGGAATCACGTGTGGCCTTCCCACGCGTTGCTTGGGAATGAGCTGGAAGAGAGAACTCCAGGCAGGAGAGGAGAGCTCAGGTGTACAAAATAGAAAGGACATTTCCAATGCTGTCTCCAAAAGGTCCAAAAAAAAGGTGACCAAATCCAGGCCTGGAAGTCTAAAGAGGGAAGGAAGCCTTTCTATACGAGCCTATATATTTTCAGTCCCAAAGTTCTTTATGCATTGAAAAAGTATTTTTCATTCAGCTTTAGAAATCAGCAGTGGTATTTCAAAGACACATTGAAAGCTCTTAGAGTAATCATGCTCTTTACCCTAAATTCCTCCTTCTCATGGCTGAAAGTAGATGTGATGTGTTTTGGGGGAAATAGTTGGCACCCAGTTTAGGCCAGGCCAACAGCCCACTGTGTGTGCACAGTGCTCTCCTCTCCTCATGAGATGCCAGTGAAACTTATGGTTTCTGTTGCTTCCCCCACAATGCCCTGAGTCCCATATGCCTCATTGTAGTGGCTAAAAAAAAAGCATAATTCCTTCTTGTTTTTGAAATAATTCACAAGCGTGTTTAAAGGATCATCAATAATACCAGTAAATAGCATTAGGCTTATAGCCTTTCTTGAGGAGTTACATTTTTCAGCACAAATTCACTGAAAATTCTAGCATCACTTTCTGCTTTATAGGACAGATATATTCTGAGTATAAAAATTTCTGATAATCCACCTTTTAACCTTTGAGAAATAGGATTTAAGCTACTCAGTCTTCTTTTACCAGTGTCACCAATATTTGCCAAAGGGCGTAGGACATCCATTGCAGGAGATGGAAGATACTGTCAGGTATTTGAAGTCATTATTTTTATCTTTGTCCAATAAAATTATACCTGTTTCTAAGCAAGCTGAATTTGTAAAAATGAGAGAGGGTCTGCTGTGTTCTTTGTACATCTATTGTAATCAAGCCCAGTCTGCTTTTGGAGAAAGCATCTCTTCCTCCCAAATGAGTAATTTGATTTCAAACTATCTGTCTTTAAATGTTTGCATCAAGGATCACATGCAAAATAATAGCCCAAGAGGACTCCCTGTTCTGGCAAACACAGCAGCTCTTTATTTCAGGGAGCTGCTCTGCACCTGTGGTATCTTTTTGCAGCCTTTTCCCTACGGTTGTCTCCGTGGTGCCTCCTCAGAGTTCTCTCTTCTGCAGTCTGTGTCAGCCTCCACAGTCTGTACAGACCTTGTTTATTGCAGGAGTTGCTGTTGGTGCTCACAAGGATGGGGCTTTCCTGGTGCCAGTGGCAGAGTTACTATTTCAGGTGTGTTTGGCCTAATCTGTAAAACAATGCAGTTGCTAAAATTAAAACCTTTGACGTGGAAGGCACTGGAGAATGAAGTGAAAGGGTTTGGAAAAGGGAGTAAAATCAACAACAAGTGAGGAAAGTTATTCTGACAGCAAGGCATTTCATATGTCAGCAAGCCAGAAGGGAGAGGAAGGTGTAGCTGTGAGAAGCCAAGGGACCAGCAGGGTACCACATTTGGTGTGTGAGATGACAGGGTTTAGCACTAGGGCTGGTGAGAAAAACGGTTGGACTTGGAGATACTGAACAGGAAGAATTGTCTGAATTTGCTAACAGCTTGTATGTTATGACAGAAATAAACTGTTGTAATCTTTTTTCTTTTTTTTTTTTCCCCCTACTATTGGAGTGGGCACATGCACATTTCATATGGTGTTTGCTGTCAATTTCATCTTCTCAGCTAGCACCTTAGGATGTAAGCAATGATTTCTTCCCCATTTCCAATCCTCATAGCTTAAATATCCTGCTTTTATTCTTGCCTTATAGAGAAGGGTGAAAGAAATAAGCTAAACCTCAGCTCTTAGTTTCAGATTCTTCAGGTGAGTGTGTGGAAAGCTCCAGAAAGGGGGAGGCAGTGGAAGGTAATCATTTATGGGGAAGAAATGAGACAATCTGAGCACACCTAGATATCTCTGTGGTGAGCAGGCAACCTGACAAACAGATGCATCACACAAACTGTACAAACATTAATAATGCAGTTCTTTCTACTTATAAATGAGTCGGTGGGCTGGGGGGGTTTCATTTTGTTTTCTTTTGGGGGGATTTTTTTTTTTTTGGTGTGTGTGTTTGTTTGGTTTGGTTTTTGGTTGGTTTTTTGTGTGTTTGGTGTTTTCTGTCCTTTTAGGAAGAATAAACAAAATATCAGCTTTTTATATGCATTTCTTTCTCTTGGTTTGATTTGCCTCTTAGAAATCTATTTGACTGAATTGTTTAGGAGACTGGTTCAGAAATAACTGACTCTTTCAAAAGAGCTGTTTGTCTCATCCTTATGAGGTACAATTACTCAAGTGTATGACAGGGGTTTCTATCAGAAGGTGCCTAACAAAAAGCACTTTCCAAAAACGTCAAGGAAGGATCATGAGTGTCAATTGTCATTTCTTGAAAAACCAAAAGTGGTGGTGGGGGGCAGGGGGTTGTTATTCTTTTGTTTAGGCAAACCTGCAACAGCCCTCCTTTGGATGTAAGAAAGATGGTGAGGTCATTTGTAAATAGCCAGTAATTTAAGCAGGCTGTAAGGCAGTTCCCAAATATTATCACATGCTTCTTCTGCACATTTGAAGATGTGGTTCCTGCCTTTAGTAACCTCTTACCTCAATTCTGCTTCTTATCTGTTTGGCATCATTTTTAGAAGTATGGCTATTAGAATTTGAGCCATTCTAGCAATTTGATTTGTTGTAGCAATGCCAATAGCAGGGAAATAATATCTCCTTATATCTAGATAAGCACTTGGGTGCTGCTCTCCGTGTGAGGCTGTTGTAGATGAAAATTGGCACAAGCACTCCAGCAGTTCTTTGGCAAATACTCATTGGTGCTCATCTGTGGTAGTGGGGAATTAGAATAAATTGACATACTTGAAGAATAATTAGCTGTCTAGCTGAAGCAGTGGCATTTTAAAAAAGAGTTAAACCAGTTCCATCTCTGTTGTTACAGGCTGTCATAATAATCCATAACGTTTTTCAACATGTGCCACTTGAATTTGACCTTGCATAAATATTAGAGCAATTAAAATTTTACACACACAAAAAAATATTGAATCTGCATTTATACTAAGTACATTTAATAGAGGAGAAAATGAGGTTTCATTTGATGTCTGATAGTGAAATATTTATCAGAGCATACAACAGTCTTTAAAGATAGACAAATAAGCTTCCAGGTGTCAAAAATGGGGAGAAAATGACAGAAAGCCTAATTTTCCATCTAGTGTAAGTGCAACATACTTAAAGGTTTAAAGGTTTTAAAATTTTATTTTCTTTCCTTCTGACTAAGGTGATTTCTGTATAAGTTTGCATTGTTTTCAGGGAAGGAAAATTTAAGGTTGAGGTAATAGCTGTTCATGTGTAGGAATTACATCTGGAGAACCCAGTGTCATCACTGAAGGAAATAGTCACTCTCTGAAGTGATAGGAACTTTACAAGCCCTGTTCTCTCAGCTCTAGGGTCACATGATATTTAGCACCTCCTGTGGTAACAAAATTAGGAAAAAAAATCAGCTTTCCAGCCTTGTTTAGCCCAAAGATGAGGAGTGTTCCCTGCTGCTTGGAAAGTGTGGGTTTCACTGTGCCCCTAAGGGCTCTGAGAACAGGCTCCTCTCAAACTTCTCTCCTTGCCTGCTGTGACCTGGTTGATGTCTGGCACAACAAGGCACAGTGTCACAACAGTAGCATATGCTAGAAAATATCTACAATGTACTGTACCAAGCCAGGCATTTTGTGCTTGCTCATTTGGATTCTCTTCTAACAGCATATGCCATTTAGAAAAATCAGGGGCTGTGAAATTCAGGGTCCCTGCTTGGACAAGTTTTATTCACTGTTTCAAAGAACTGTAATCTGGTAGAAGCTGACTTTTGTCCTAAGCATATCCTGTATGTGGCAGAGATCAGAAGTGAATTTTTCTACCACATTCTCAAGGCAACAGACTTGGTACTTGCTTTTCCTCTGTTCCCAGACCCACAGAGTTTCGTGCCATGAGTGCTGTCCTCTGCACCAGGTGGATGTCCTTCCCTTGGCAGCTGGGCAGCCTGCCCTGTGCCTGTCACCCCTGAGCCTCTCTGCCAGCTGCCATGGCCCTGTGTCCCCGTGGTGAGCCCTTTCCTGTCCCCCTTGCTGGTGGCAAAGGACACCCTTGTGGCAGGGAGCCCCAAGCCCTGACACCAGTGGCTCCTTGGGGAGCGGGTGCCTGGCAGTGAGGGCCAGCCAGTCCCTCCTGCTCCTTCCCCTGCCCTCCTGGCAGTGCCTGGTACCTTCCTCTAGGGCAAGGGGCAATGTGCCTGCACAGAGGCTCCCATTCCCCAAATCCTGCTCTGCTCCCAGCAACAGCTTCCTCAGCAGAATCAGCCAGAGAGGGGTTTGAGCAGGTCCCATGGAACCCCTGTGGGTACTGGGGCTGTTTGAAAATCAGCCCCTCAGTTTACCCACCTGATGGAGGCTTTCTGGGGTTTGTTTTAAGTCAGTAAGCTGATTTCCAGTTTTTTAAGGAATGAGAATTAGTGAAATGAGTGAAGAGGCAGGATTTAGGCAGAAAGTTCTGTCTTAGGAGACCTTGGACCTGTCACTTGGGAGAAGGCAGTGAATTGCAGCTCTGAAAACTTTCATTCAGCCATTGCCTGACAGGGGTGTCAGGGCTTTTGCAGGTAGTGGATATTGGTACAGCTTCTCAGATTCAGAAATGTAATATATTTGTAGTGCATATATCTGCTTAGGTCTGGATCTTCCCCTGCCTGTACACCTTGGCAAACACTCTTTGTATAAAGCTGTCAGGTCCTGAGAGATTTGAGCTGATGACTCTCAAAGCCACGCTAGAATGGCCTGGTTTGAGCACTGTGTTGTACAGCTGGGACAAAGCTGGAAGCACAGATCCCCAGCTTCTGCCTTTGCTCTTCACATGAAACACTCACAGAATGACATTGAATAAAAAAATCCTAGATTCTCCCAGACATGAGACTAAACCTTGAATTACAGATTTGTGTTTGCCCTTATGCCCCCTTTCACTTGTCCAAATGTTTTCTCTACAATGAAGTCCCTTCACTGGGGTGATGGAAATCAGTCCCCTCTTTTTCCCAGCTGCAGGTTGTGGTCTCTGAGTTCAGTTAGTTGCTTGTGAAGAAAACCTGTACTTGCAGAAGAGGGGAGGGTTTGGCTCCCAGGCATCATTTTCTGAGGGGAGCATAATCAATCACCTCATTCTGGAAAACAGGAGTGGAGCAGCAGCTGTGAGTAACCACTTCCTGCAGGTGTTCTGTTTCTCCCAAGAAAGTCCATCAGACTCCCTGGAGCAGCCATGGCATTAGCCACTGTCTGGCCAAGGAAAGTGCTGCGTTTCAATTTGTCTCTCCACAGGGAGCTCCCTGCCAGCAGTGCTGATCTCAAATGCCAGCACTCCCATATTCTGGCATACCCAAGTGTCCCAGGATGCTCTTTGTGGTTAGGCTTGACCAGAACTGGGATGACACAGATGAGCCACAAAGGAAATTGCTCAGTTGTTGAGCAGTGCAGCTTCCTCTGTGCTTCCACCCATCATTTCTCCCATCTGCAGCTTGGGATTATCTGTCTTCTCATGGTGTTTTATCTAGACTGTTCATATCAGACTGTGAGTTTTTCAGGATCAGGGCTTTATTATGTATGTATACAGCTTCTATAGAGAGCCTCTGGGTGTTTCTGTATTATGTGTGAAAATAAATACAAGAGAGCAAAAAGCTTAGTCTTCCCAGACTTGTGAATATTTGTAAACTATGAAATAGCAAAGTTACCAGAGAGTTATTCATTTGTTATGTATTCAACAAGGTCAAAAGTGATCTGCAGCCTTGTGCTTTTCCATATTAAGTAGGTTATACAAAAACGACTGTGCAAAATAGAGATGTTTTTGCTAATTCCCTTATAAGGTAGTTCTGTAGACAAAAAAAACTACCTTCCAGTTTGAAGTTTCCAGTTTGAGAGGTCTCTTTATGATCCTTGATTTTGTAGTGATAAAACCCGAGAGCTGCTTTCCATCCTTTCATTTACACATTTTTATCACGCTCAGCATGACTCTTATAAACTGGACCATAGCCACAGTTAGAACTCCTGTGGGGAGGATAAGTGCCCATTTTCCTAATGATAATAATGTCTTTTCTGGCTTCCAGAAAATTCATCTCCCAGCAACTACACCATTTCCTATTAGCTGGGTAACAGCTTATGCTTTTTCAGCTGAATTTGTAAGGTTTCTGGAAAAATGGGAAGACCCAGACTAATTCAGTAGTGCTCAAATGCTAATGTTCTCTATGGCTTCTTAGCTGTATCTTCCTCATAAAAATGCCCATTAAGTAAATAGCAAATTATGAGGTGTCAATATTTGATTCCTTTCAGCAGTGAACAGGGTTTGAGATATGGCTTGGGAAGTGTGAGGGGTTTGGAAATAGTATGGAGCCACATTACATCTGCTGACTGAATGGAGCAGAACACAGCCCTGAAGTGTCAGGGAGGGAAGCATATCTGCCTCTGAGCTCTGGAAGGCACCCAGAGACAGGTCTGAAAGAGCTACACTCTTTTCCTGGAGGCTATAACATCTCCCGGTTGAAGAGGCTTCTAAATATTCTGAAAGTCATGTAAAGAGAGCAGCTTGTTAAAAGGAAAATGAGATCAGTCATAGCCCAGGAAGAGCCAGGAGGTTGTGATAGAAGACATTGCACAGAACGAATCCAAGGGTTTTATGGTTCCTGGGGTGCCATGAGGTATGCAATTGCAATCTAACATTCAATCTGATGCTTCAAACAAGAAAAAAAAGAAGTGGTATTATGCCTTGGGAAGGTCACAATAAGTCAAATGTTATCTCTGAAGGAGCAGAGTCTCAGATATTGGATAAAATAAGACATCCTAATGCATGCCAGTACGCAGGCCCTGAGAACTGCCCAGTAAATACTGAGCACACTATCCAAGCAGATAGCTTTGATTCCAGACTGTGGCTTGCCAGCTGCTCTTGTTTTGTATGTAAGGTGAAATATATAGAACTTGCTTTAGGCACAGCATCGCATTTTTCTTTTTCCATGAGGTGCTCTCACATCTGCTTTTACTCTTTAAGTCTTCTGGCATGCAGCGGGTGGTGAGTGAGCCAAACTGTGGGTCTGGTCTGGTCTGGTCTGGTCTGGTCTTTGGATCAGACTCCCCACCCCGTGCTATGGCTGGATTCTACCAAATGCAACCCAGAAGAGCTCTATTAGCAGTCAAGGTTGCATCTCTCCTGTAACATTAGAACAATAGTCAGCACAAACATCTCAAAAAAAACCAAACAAACCAGTTAAGGTGTAGCACTTCAGCATAATAATGAGCATGTGGATGAAAAAGTGATGCAAGTAAGACATACTCTTAACAGAGTATTTTTGATAGAAATATATTTTTTGCCATTTCCACCAGAAACAGGAAATGTGGGAGGTTATTTTGTCCTATGAAATTTCATTTCTGTGATAAGTTGACAAATTTGTTTAAGACACACTAATAATTATTGATTCTTTCACATACTGTATTTTTCCAGGGTCACAAACTCCCTTCATTGCAATGTTGTTTTCATTGCAAATTCAGCAATTCCTACTCACAAGTTTTTGTTTTGTTTTTTTTTTAAACTGAGCGTGTTGGCTGTTTTAATTTTTTTTAATGTTCTTCAATATGTAGATGAATCTTAATATGCTCAGGTGATCAGGTGAAAAGCATTCTTTTGTTTCTATGTGTATATGCAGAACAGAATCACTGAAATCTGGCTTAATGGCCTTTCTGCTGTGTCTGTGAAACAAATGTGTACATTCCCAAATGTTCTACTGTGAGTGCAATCTCTTACTTAAAAGCCAGTACAAAAAGGTGCTCAGGAATACCTCAGCCAAGCAAGTCCATATCCATTGGCTCAGCTGTCATTGGAGAGGAGTGCCCATGGAGTTCACAGGGAAGGAGCATAGCCCGGATCCCTCCTGTGTGGACTGCATGAAAATGAAATTCAGCACCACTTTGCACCAAGCCAGTTTCATCCTCTCCATTGTCATGGCTGAGTGTAGCCTGTTTCCCAAAACCTGCTGGACAGGTCAGAGCCAGCAGACATCAGGCTGGGGTCTGTTTGTGCCGTTCCCAAGGAGTTTGGCTGTGCTCATTGAAAGTCCCTCAGATATGTCTGGTGTGGAGTGACAAGGTGTTAGTGAGAGAGCTCCATGAAAGGCTTCTAACCACAGGTACCAAGGGAGGGCTGTGCACAGGTCCTGCTGCCACTTGCTGTGCTCTCAGAGGTGCTTGTCCTGTTTCTTGGTCATATTGTCTGCCATCCCATGGTTTCTTTCCAATGGAAGCCACTTATCCTTGCCCAATCAGCCAGGGACCAAACGTTGCCTTCCTCACATTTTTGTGGATATAGAGTTGCCATACAGAAAGGTGGCATTTAGTGAACAGCCATGAGTGCATCAAGTACTGAACCTTTATCTACACACTTTTTATGGATATAATACTGAAGCTTTATATATGTATTTGTATATATATAACACTGAGGCTTTATATATATATATAAGGAAATGTTGCCATAATATATATATACATAATATATATTATGGCAAAATTTCCTTTTTAATTTCTGTATTAAGTGAAAAATGGGACTTCATTTTTTCACTTCTAAATTCATAGGGTTATAAACCAATTAAGCTTTCCTAATATTCTTATTAGATGCATGTGCATTGATCTCTTTTAAGTGATGCTGACCCTAGTGTCCTGGTTCAGGGCAAATTGGGAGAGAACCCCCCTCAAAGGGCTCCTCTAGGAAAGCAGATTTAATCAGCCCCT